>CAUJRU010000724.1:0-130000 GCA_963277665.1 Viscum album | reverse complement strand
GGTACATTACTCCCAGTGGAGTTCCTTTTTTGTTTTGCATATTTTCTTATTTATTTTGCTTCCATATTCTTGTGGAAAAATCATTCCAACTTGCATGTTGTGTGATGCCAGGTGCTAGTCGCCGACCTGTGAGGATCGGGAACTCCCTTCGGGTTATGTCAGGGCCGGCTCGGTAATCGGGTTTCCAAGGTACCCAGGTTGGTTCGAGATAAAGTGGTATCAAAGGGATGTTGATTTCTCGATTGACATAATGCCTGGTACTCAACCAGTTTATATTCCCTCTTACCGAATGGCTCCAGATGAACTAAAAGAACTGAAGTCTCAGTTAGATGATCTTCTTGAGAATGGTTTTATACGCCCAAGTGTGTCACCTTGGCAACACCTATTCTCTTTGCCAAGAAGGCTGATGTTCTCTTCGCTTATGTGTTGGTTATCGAAAGCACTATCGAGTTACGATAAAGAACAAATATCTATTACCACGAATTATTGATTTGTTTGATCAATTGAAAGGGAAAAGTGGTTTTCAAAAATTGATCTTCAATCTGATTACCATCAGTGGAGGATAAAAGAATCTGGCATTCATAAGACTGCTTTTCGGAGTAGGTATGGACATTATGAGTACCTTGTTATGCCCTTTGGCCTAACAAATTCTCCTGATGTTTTCATGGATTTAATGAACAAGGTTTTCCATGAGTATCTAGATACTTTTTTGGTAGTAATTGTGGATGACATTATTGTCTACTCCAAGTCTGAGGAGGATCATGTGCATCATCTGCAAACCGTTCTGAGTCTTCTAAGGAATCACTGACTTTATGCCAAGCTTTCAAAGTGCGATTTCTGGATTCGGGAAGTGAAATTCATGGGTAATGTCATGTCAGAACAAGGAATGTCACTTGATCCGGAGAAGGTGAATGCTGTTATGACTTGGGAACAACCACGAAGTGTTTTCATGATTTTGAGATTCTTGGGCTTTGCAGGATACTATCGCCAGTTTGTTAAAGACTTCTCAAAGTTAGCTTCTCTAATGACTGCTTTGACTCGAAATGGAGTGAAGTTATCCTGGAATGATAAATATCAGAATTCTTTTTTTGAGCTAAAGCGTATTTTGACTACTACGCTTTTTTTTAACTCTTCCTAAGGCTGGGATAGGTTACATGGTCTTCTATGATGCATCGGGTTCTGGTTTGGGATGTTTCCTTATGTAAGGTATTCATGTTGTTGCCTATGGATCTCATCAGCTTAAGTTTCATTAGAAGAACTATCCTACCCATGACCTTGAACTTGCAGTTTTAATGCACGCACTTAAGTGTTTGAAACATTACCTTTATGGAGAACGGTTTACATTGTATTCAGACCACAAGAGCTTGAGTTATATCTTCTATCAAAAAGATTTGAATATCTATCAAAGATGTTGGGTGGAGTACCAGCAAACATTTGACGTTGAAATTTCCTATACCCAGGGAAAATGGAATGTAGTTGTAGATGTGTTAAGCAGGAAACTTCCATCACAGGATGTGAAATAATCTTCAGAAGAGTGGAGTTTGATGGCTCTTTTTTCTTAGTTTCATATTGGAGTTCAGTGGAAGGGGAATGAAGTTTCATCAGCCAATGTTCAGTTGACTTCTACTCTCCTCGAGTTAATTCTTTAGGAACAACAACTAGATGATGAATTCCATCGCATTAGGGACTCTCTTTATGGTGGGGAGACCGACACCCAGTGGCCGTTCTCCAAAGAGTGTGTTCTCTGTTATCGGAAAAGTTACATTGTGCTGTTAGCGGCTAGGAAGGATGTGATGGTGGTTTCCATAACTCTCAGCGGGCTGTGAACCCTGGAACCACGAAGATGTTCTATGATATGCAGCGATAGTTCTGGTGGCCAGGTATGAGACGAGGCATTGCTGAGTTTGTATCTCGTTGCTATACATTCCAGCAGGTGAAAGACGAGCACCAGAAACCTTCAGGTTTTCTTCAACCACTTCTATTCCCTACATTGAAGTGGGATGAACTCTCTATGGACATTGTGATTGAGTTACCTCAAACCCATAGGAAGAAGAATGTGATATGGGTTGTGATCGACAGGCTAACCAAGTCATCTCACATTATACCTATTCGAGATACAACCAAAGTTTAGGAGTTGGGAAATATCAATGTGAAATAAATTGTTTGTTTTCATAGAGTTCCGTCTGCTATAGTATCTGATAGGGATCCTTGGATTACTTCTCACTTTTGGAGAGGCCTTCCGGAGGCACTGGGATATCATGTCTATTTGAGCACGACCTACCATCCACAGGCAGATGGCTAGTCAGAGAGAGCTATTCAGATCCTTGAGGATATGCTCCACGCATGTGTTCTCGACTTTGTTGGGTCTTGGGATGATCATCTGGGGCTATTTGAGTTTTCTTATAACAACAGTTATCAGTATGCGATCAAAATGGCTCCTTTTGAGGCATTGTATGACTGTCCTTGTAAATCTCATTTATGTTGGTCAGAGATTGGTGAATGTTATTTGGTAGGACTGAGTTTGTTCCAAGAGACAACAGTTAATATCCAGTTGATTCATCAGAGAATGATGACAACGTAGAGTCGGTACAAGTATTATGCTGATAGTCACTGTAAACCTTTACAGTTCTCAGTTGGTGACCAATTAGGTCATCATCAGCTTGAGAGGCAAGGGAATCTTGCTCCTCATTTTTTGGGACCTTTTGAGGTTGTTGGTCTTGTAGGGAAAGTTTCTTACTGTCTAACTCTACCACCATAGCTGAAGTCAATAAATAACATGTTCCACGTATCGTACCTTTGAAGGTATCTCTCTGATCCATCTCATGTTGTGAGATGGAGTGATCTTGAGATTGAAATAGATTTATCTGTTACTTAACGACCAATCAGGGTTGTTGATTCTGATACCAAGGTACTTCAAGGGAGAATGATACCTCTAGTTCATGTAAATTGGAAGCATGGTTCTAATTCTCATGGGACATGGGATAGGGAGGCACTAATGAGAGATCAGTGGCCTCATCTTTTTGAAGCAAAGGATTCCTCATAGGATTTCTGGGGATAGAAAGATCTTTTTGTGGGGAGGTTGTAACATCATATTACGTTTTTAGGTACTTTAGATGTTTCTAAGTACCTCTGTTTTTGTGTAGTGACTTGGGAGTGTTGGGAGAACTTTAAATTTTGTTTTAGGGAAAAGGGGATGTCACACGGGCGGTGCACGGGTTGTCTAAACCGTGCGGCTAAATAGTGCACAGTTGGTCTTGGAGGCAGTATCTTCCACACGGGCAACACACCGTTTTTCTAACCGTGTGGCCAAACCATGCGTGAAGGGTGTACGAGGAAGTAGCTAATTCATGGCAAGCACACTTCTTGTCAAACCGTGCGAACAAACCATGTGGCCACTTAAATGAGATCCTAACATTGTGGATCCCACTCGGTTTTTCCTCTAAGTTCCAAATATTTACTCCTAAGAGGACCAAAATCGGGATTTGTCTTCTCCTAAGGTTAGAGAAGGTTCTCCAATCATTATGGAGGTGATCCAAAGGCTCCTCTTGGTGAATTGAATCCGTATTATTGAGGTATGTGATCGTTCTTCATCGTTCTTGATCGGTTTTTTAGATCTACTTTGATCTACTTCTCCTCTTCTCTCAGTTTCATAGATTTGTGCCCGTTATGGGTAGATCTAAGTGTGTGGTACCAAATATGATGAGTTTTGGTCTTGATCATTCTAGGAGAAGAGATCTATGGCAGGTTCTTAAAGAAGCAACATGTTTTTATTGAGCGTTCTCGACTGTTGTGGTTTTGCTCAAAAACTTCGAAGTAGGTGGTTTTGTCCCGACTTTCCAAATTGATTATTATTGTATATTCTTGATTTATTTCAATTGTTGATTTAAATTTCAATTGAAAAAGTTTTATTTCAATGAAATTGATATAAACTCAATTCCAGTGAATCGAGACATTTGAAATGGTTTTGGCATGGAAATTTGGAAAAACCCCAATTCCATTGAATTGGGTGTGTTTATGGAAATTGGCCGATTTAAATTGTTGAATTTAAATTGTGGATTTGATGGAAATTATTTCAATTAAATTGTTTAATTTAATTGTGGGAACAAATTTTGTAATGATGGAATTAGTTTTGAATGGATTTTAAACTCGTGAAAATGGCTTAACCCATTGGTTTTATCATGTGAAGAAGGCATGTTTTGAATAAAACCAGTTTTGGTTTTAAATAGAATGAAATTGGTACTTTTTAAATGGAAGAATGGGATTTATTGTATTTTAAGCATTCTTAAAATAGTTATCCCATCATATAAGAGCGCATGCAAGCCTTAGGTAGTAAGTGAGTTATTTGGATACACTTTACGCTACGAAAACGTTCTGAAACATATTTGCAGTGGGTCACATCCCTAACAGATTAGTGGCGAGTCTCCTTTGGCCATTGTCATATAGACGTGTGTATACACATTTTGCTGAGTTCACATAGAGAGTTCGGAATCATATAACTAGTTAATACTATTGTAGCTTTTGGCAGATGACCATGTTACTCGCTTGTCTGTTTATTTTTGAGATATAAATGTATGCCAATGATTTTGAACTTCTTTACAAGCCTGCTGGATTTATATAAACTATTTTATATAAGTTTTATGCTTATGGAATTGTTTTAGAAATATTCCATCATTGTAAAGCCTTTGCTTAAATTAATTTTTTTTATCATTTGAAAATGTATAGAATATTTTGTTAAAATATGCTTTTGATTTTCCAAACCCGTTTATTTGAAAATTGAAAGCATTTCTTTGGATAATCTATATTTCACATCTGTTACAGAATATTTGGTGGTATGCTACTGGGATTAGGCTCACACCCTACTTGTTCCTTCAGGTGTTTGTATACTTTCTTCTTCCAGGATTGAAAAAAGGGAAGGGACCTCTTGGAGGTGGATCCAGCTGTTGATCTTTGGTCTTGGTGAGTTGTGTCCATAGAGACCTTGGGGATTTTTTTCCCATTTTTATTACTTGGGTTGTTGTACTTTGGGCTTTTTATTCCTCTTTGTATTCCGGTACATTACTCCCAGTGGAGTTCCTTTTTGTTTTTCATACTGTCTTGTTTCTTTTGCTTCTGTATTCTTATAGAAAAATCAATCCCACTTGCATGTTGTGTGATTTCAGGTTCTAGTCACTGACCCGTGGGGATCCAGAACGCCCTTCAGGCTATGTCTGGGCTGGCTCGGTTATCAGGTTACCAGGGTACCCAGGTTTTTTCGTGACATAAACCATTAAAAATTCTCACAAATACTAAAAATTCTAATAAAACCTAAAAAGTCATAATAACCGCTCATATATATTATCAAAAACTAAAAAATAGTCATATACACTAATAAAAACACTAACATACACTAGTAAACCCTAAAAATCCCTAACAAACCCTAATAAACTGTACTCAGCCCAAATAAACCCCCATAAAACCTTAAAGATACTCACTCAATGCTAATAAAACCCTAAAAATACCTAATCAACCCTAAAAAACCTTAACACACCATAATAAACCCCTCTAAACCCAAAAAACGCAAATATATCATTAAAAATCCCTAAAACCCCTAATAAATTCTAAAAAATCCTAACAAATCTTAAAAGCGTTAATAAACCCAAATAAACACTACTAAACACAAATAAAACCCTAATATACCCTCTTAAAATTTAATAAACCATACTGATTTGTAATAAAACTTAATAAATCCTAAACATACCCAAATATACCATAATATACCATAATATACCCTAATAAACCCAACTCAATCCTAATAAAACCCTAAAAAAATATAATAAACCCTAATAAACCTTGACACACCATAATAAACCCTAATAGAATCATAATAACCCCCACCAAACCCTAAAAAATGCTAATATACCATTAAAAAACCCTAAAACCCTAATAAACCACAATAAATGTTAATAACACCTAAAAATCCTAAAAAATGATAGTAAACCCTAAAAATACCTTTAATTATAATAGTAGTAATAACGCATGTGCATGTGCGTAAGCATGTGCATGGTTTAAATAATAAATCATAATGCAAGTGCATGTGCATATGCATGCACATTTGCATGTGAATGATAATAAATAATAAATTATAAATAATGACACATGTGAATTTCATGTGTATGTGCTTGTGCATGTGAATGATAATAAATAATAAATAATTACGCACATACAAGTGCATGTGCCTATGCATGTGCATGTGCATGTTCATGTGCATTGTAATAAACAATAAATAATAACCAAGTCCAGATGAATGTGCATTTGCATGTGAATGATAATAAATATTAAATAATAACACATGTGATAATAAAACAACGCACGTGCAATGCGTGTGAACGTGCATTAGAATAAATAATTACAACACATGTGATAATAGAATAACGCATGTGCATTGCATTTTCATGTGAATTATAATAAATAATATATAATAATGCATGTGCATGTGCATTTACATGTAATGATAATGATAATGACGCATTCACCTGCATCGTAATAAATAATAAATAACCTTACATGTGATTGTGCATTTTTATTTGATCGTACAAACAACAACACGAACAAGAATAATAATAATAATAATAATAATAATAATAATAATAATAATGGAATAACACAAGTGCATTTCATGTGCACGTGCATCATAGTAAATAATAAATAAATAATAATAAATAAGAATGCACATGCATATTCATGTGCCTTCACATTTTTGGATAATATTTATTATACTAATTGTAATAATAATAATAATAATAAGGCATGCACGTGCATGGTAATAAAAAATAAACAACAACGCACATGAATGTGCATTTTCATGTGATAATGATAATAATGGTGATGATAATAATAATAATAATAATAATTTTTATAATAATAATAATAATAATAATAATAAAAAAAGAATAATGCAAGTGCATTACGTATGCACGTAGGTGGTAATAAATAATAAATAATAACACATGATGATAGTAATAATAACAGTAGTAGTAATAATAGTAGTAGTACTAGTGATAATAGTATTAGTACTAATGCATATGATAATAGAATATTTCATCTACATTACATGTGCATGTGTATGGTAATTAATAATAACTCCTGTTCACTGCATTTTCATGTGATGATGATGATTATAATAATAATAATAATAATAATAATATGATTATTAATAATAACAAGCCATGTGATAATAGAATAGTGAACATTCATTTAATGTGCATGTATTTGCATTTGGATGTGCAATTTCATGTGATAAAAACAACAACAAAAACAACAACCACAACAAAAACCACAACAATAATAATAACAATAATAATAACAATGCATGTGATAATAAAATAATGTGTATGCATTGCCTGTGCACGTGCATGGTAATAAAAATATAATAATAACTCATGTGCATGTGCATGTGAATTTTCATGAGATGATGATAATAATTAAAATAATAATTTTAATAATAAGTTATAGTTGTTTGAAAAAACAACAGATAGGACAAAAGTGCTAGAAATGGTGTCTCAAAAAACCTAACAAATAAAAAAGTCATTAAAAAAGGCATAACTTCTTCATCAGGTGTCCATTTCTGCTCTGTGAATAGTAAAACTAAATCTCATGGAACAAACTACGATAAAAATAGGTTTCGGAGGCCGAATAGACACACAGATCAGAAGTTGTGACCCTTTTAAGAAAAAATTCATAAGGATCCGGACACGGAAATGGAGTTTTGGAGGCCTTCTGATGGGTGTTTTGGATTTTAGGGTCCCAAAAATGACTTCAACTTTATTCAAGTTAGCCTTCTGTGTAGAAATCTTCGCTTCCTTTGATTTGATATGTGGTAGAGCTCAAACAGACAACCGGAGTGAATGTTATGGCCGTTTGAAGTTGGACTTTTTTTGGAGTGGTATAACTAATATATCTTTTGTTTCTTTGATCTTCTCACAGTTCTTATTAGACATGGTCCTCACTCATCTCACGAGATTTGATTTTACTTGTCACAGTGCTCAAATGGACACCTGAAGGAGAAATTGTGCCTATTTTTTTGAGTTGCGGGTTTCATAGGATTTTAGGTGCTAGGAGGGTTGCTCAATTTAAAATGATAGTAAATTATTCTACGTGTGTTCATTTTGGATATACCACAAATCAAATTGTAGATTGTGAAAATATACACACTCTGGTAACCACTGGATCCCTTTCTGACATTCTTCCACCTCCAAAATACTGAAAATCCCTTTGGATGGTCAAAAGATTGGCTTCTGGTGTCCGTTTTGCAATAACTTCTTCTATGGTTGTCTGTTTTGCCTCTACCACATATCAAAACAAAGCGTGAGACTATACCTACACTCTTATAACCACTAAAGCACCTTCTCACATCCTTGATGGCCCAAAAGGTACTTAAACCCTCAAAAAGACCATAACTTCTACTCAAGGAGTCAGTTTTTCCTCTACCATATATCAAATCAAACTTTTCGACTAGATCTACAAATCTAGGACCAATAGGAACACAATATGACATTCTTAAAGTCCCAAAAGGTCCTTAAGTCCTCCAAATGACCATAACTTCTGATCTGGGAGTCTGTTTCACCTCTACCACATATGAAATTGAATTTTGTGACTAGCTCTACACTTCTGGGAAAACCATGAACAACAAAATTACCTTAAAAAACATGAATAATCCCATAAATACTAAAAACCATTAAAAAACACGCAAAACCCCTAAAAAACCCTAAAAAACCCTAAAAATCACTAACAAACCCTAACAAACCCCCAAAACCCCAAAAAACCTAAAAACATAACAAACCCTAAATACCCTAACAAATCATATCAAGACCTAACAAACCCCAAGAAACACTAAGAAACCCCAAAAAACACAAAAACCCCGAAGAAAACCTAAAACCCCCCTAAGAAACAATAATAAACCCTAACATAACCCTAAAAACCCTAAAAACCCTAAAAAACCCTAAGAAAACCTAAAAACACTAACACACCCTTAGAAACCCCAACACACCATTAGAAACCCTAATACACCCTTAGAAACCCCAACTCAGCCATAGAAACACTAACACAACCTTAGAAACCCTTAGAAACCATAACACACCCTTAGAAACCCTAACCTGCCCATATAAACCCTAACCCAGCCATAGAAATGCTAACACACCCTTACAAACCCTAACAAACCATTAGACACCCAAAATCACTCTAATAAGAACTAATAAATCCTAGCAAACCCTACCAACCAATAATAAACCACAATAAACCCTAATAAACCCTAAAACCCACTACAAAATCCTAATAAACACTAATAAATCGTAATAAACACTAGAAACCCTATTAGACCCAATATAAGATAAAAAATACCTTAAAACCCAAATATACAACAAAAACACTATTAAACCATTCAAAATGCTAATATTCACAAAAAAACCCTAACAAACCCAGCAAAACCTGACAAAATCCTAAAAACCCATAAAAACCCAAAAAACCCAAAACACCCCTAGAATCCCTAAAAACCCTAAAAAATCCTAAAAAACCCTAAAAACCCTAAAACCCCTAAAACCCCTAAAAATGAAAAAACAAAAAAACTCGAAAATAAAGCTAAAAAACCCTAAAAACCCTCAAAAAACCTCAAAAAACCCTAAAAATGTAGAAACAATTAAGAATGCTAAAAACCCATAAAAATCCTAAAAATTCCCAACAAAACCCTAACAAACACTATGAACCGTTTAAAACCCTAAAAACCCCAAACAAACCCTAAAACCACTAATAACACCTAAGAACCACTAATAAACCCTAATAATACATAAATCCCACTATTAAAGCGTAAAAACACTAATAAACACTAATAAATCGTAATAACCTATAATAAACCCTAACAAACTCTATTAGACCCTAATGAACGCTAAAAATCCCTAAAACCCCTAATATACAATAAAAACACCATTATACTATAATAAACCCTAATAATTTGTAAAATCTCTAACAAACCTGACAAAATGCTACAAAAATCTACAAATAATAGCCTATAAAACCCTACAATCCACTAATAAACCCTAAAAAACCCTAAAAAACCCTAATAACCCCAAAATAAATTGTAAAAAACCCTAACAACCCCAAATAAATTGTAACAAATTTTAACAACGCCCAATAAGTCGGAAAAAAATGAAACAAACCATAACAAACCACTAATAAACCCCAATAAACCTTAACAAATCATAATAAACCCTAATAAATCGTAATAAACCTAAATAAATGTTACAAAACCCTAATAAATAAAATAAACCCTAAAAAACCCTAATAAATCCTAAATAACCCTAAAAAAGTTTCATAAACACTATAAAAAGATATTAATGACTACAAAAGCCCAATAAAACTCTAATATACAATAAAAACGCTAATAAATAGTAAAAAATCCTAAAGGAAACTAATAAACCCTTAATAACCCTAATAAACCCTAAATAACCATATTAAACTCTAAAGAACACTAAAAAACCCCAAAGAACCCAAAAAATGCTAAAACACATTATATAAACCCTAAAAACCGCTACAATGCCCAAAAAACCCTAAAACCCTCTAAAAAACCTAACAACCCCTATCAATCCCAAAAAAACAAATAAACCCATAAAACCCCCCAAAACACAAAAAAATCCATCAGATACCATAAAAACCCATAAACACTTGTTAATAACCCTTAAAAAACCTAAAAACACTACAAACCATAAACAACCATTAAAACCCTAAAAAAGGCTTCAAATAGATAAATAAACCCTAAAAACCATACATAAACCCTTAAAAATGAAACAAAAACCCTAAAAACACAACATGAACCATAAAACGCAACATAAACCAAAAAAACTCTACATAAACCCTAAAAGAACTACATAAACCATAGACCTATAACATAAACCCTAAAAAAACAAAACATAAACCATAAAAAACGCAACATAAACATTATAAAACGCTACATAAAACCTAAAAACACAATATAAACCCTAAAAACACAACCTGAACCCAAAATAAATTATATAAACCCTAAAAAATGCAACATAAATGCTACATCACCCCTAAAAATGCAACATAAACCCAGAAAACACAAGATAACCCCTAAAAAATGCTACATAAAACCTAAACCCCAAACACGCTACATAATCCATAAACACATTACATAAACCCTAAGAAATGCTATATAAAACCTAAAACCACTAACTAAACCCTAAAAGCGCTATATAAACACTAAAAATGCTTCATAAACTCAAACAACGCTACACAAACACTAAAATATGCTACAAAAACCCGAAAGACTCTTCAAAACCCTAAAAAATATTAAACCCAAATATACCATAATAAAAAAAACAAACCCCAAATAAACTCTAATAATCCCTAAAAAGGCTTCATAATCCCTAAAAACCCTATGAAACACTACTCAACCCTAATAAAACCCCAAAAATACCTAATAAACCCTAATAAATGAAAATAAAACCTAATAAACACTAAAAACACGATAAGAAAAACTAAACACCACTAAACAACCCTAATAGACACTAATAAACACTAATAAACTGTAATAAACCCCAGAAAACCCTAAAATCTCTAATAAACCATAAATAAATCCAAATAAACCCTAATCAACCCTAACAAACCTTAACACACAATAATGACCTCTACTGAAACCCTACAAAACCCTAATAATAAAAATAAACGCTAGTATACCTTAAAAAATCCCTAGAAACCCTGATAAACTCTAATATAACCTAATAAACCCTAAAAATGCTCACAAACAATAAAAAATGGTCACAAACAATAAAAACACGCAATATTACCTAAAAGGACCTAAAAACACTAATATAACCTAAAAAGACAAAAAAACGCTAATATACATTAAAAATCCCTAGAAACAATAATAAACCATAATAAACTCTAATATAATCTACGAAACCCTAAAAATGTTCACAAACTAAAACAAAACTCTCACAAACAATACAAAATGCTATATTATCTAAAAAGACTTAACAAACACTAATATAACCTAATAAAATAAAAAAACTAATAAACCCCTAACAAACCGTAATAAACCATAAAAATCCCTAATAAATTCAAATAAAAACTAATAAACCCCAATAAAACCATAATAAAACCCAAAAAACACATTCTTCGCCCTAATAAACCTTAAAACACCATAATTAATCCTAATAAAATACAACTAAACCCCAATAAACTCAAAAAACACAAACATGCCATTAAAAAGCCCTAGAAACCCTAATAAACAATAATAAATTCAAATAAAACCTAATAAACCATAAACAATGCTCACAAACACTAAATACACGATAATAAAACTGAAAAAGTCCTGACAACACCTCATATATATTAACAAAAATTAAAAACACTCATATACCCTAATAAAATCACTAACAAACCCTAGCATACCCTAAAAATCCCAAACAAACCCTAAAAACCCATACTCGACCCTAATAAAACCTTAAAGATACCGACTCAACCCTAATAAAACCTTAAAAATATCTACTCAACCCTAATAAACCTTAACACACCATAATAAACCACACTAAACCCTAAAAATGCAAATATACCATTAAAAATCCCTAAAACCCCTAATAAATGCTAATAAAACCTAACAAAGCTTAAACGTGCTAATAAACCCGAATAAACACTACTAAAGACTAAAAAAACCTAATATACCCTATTAAAAATTAATAAATCATAATGAACCATAATAAACCCTAATAAATCCTAAACATACCCAAATATACCATAATATACCATAATATACCCTAATAAACCCAACTCAATTCTAATTAAACCCTAAAAATACCTAATAAACCATTATAAACCATAACACACCATAATAAACACTAATAAAATCCTAATAACCCCCACAAAACCCTAACAAAAGCTAATATACCATTAAATAACCCTAAAACCCTAACAAACCATAATAAATGTCAATAACACCTAAAAATTCTAAAAAAGGCTAGTAATCCCTAAAAATACCTCTAATAATAATAGTAGTAATAACGTGCGTGCATGTGCATATGCATGTGCATGGTTTAAATAATAAATCATAATGCACGTGCATGTGCATATGCCGGCGCATTTTCATGTGAATGATAATAAATAATAAATTATAAATAATAACGCAATTGAATTACATGTGTATGTGCATGTGCATGTGAATGATAATAAATAATAAATAACAATGCACATCCAAGTGCATGTGCATGTGCATATGTATGTTCATGTGCATGTGCATGGTAATAAACAATAAATAATAACCAAGTCCACATGAATGTGCATTTTCATGTGATTGATAATAAATAATAAATAATAACTGATGTGATAATAGAATAATGCATGTGCATTGTGTGTGCACATGCATGAGAATAAATAATAATAACACATGTGATAATAGAATAACGCAGGTGCATTGCATTTGTATGTGCATGATAATAAATAATATATAATAATGCGCGTGCATGTGCATTTACATATAATGATAATGATAATGAGGCATGAAAATGCATGGTAATAAATAATAAATAACAACGCACGTGCATGTGCATTTGTATTTTATAATACAAACAACAACAACAACAACAACAACAATAATAATAATAATAATAGAATAACATAAGTGAATTTCATGTGCACGTGCATAGTAGTAAATGATAAATAAATAATAATAAATAAGAACGCACATGCATGTTCATTTGCATTTACATTTGATGATAATATTAATAATACTAATTGTAATAATAATTATAATAATGCATGCATGTGTACGGTAATAAATAATAAATAACAATGCACATGCACGTGCATTATCATGTGATAATGGTAATAATAATGATAAGGATAATAATAATAATAATAATAATAATAATAATAATAATAATAATAATAACGCCCGTGCATTGCATTTGCATGTGATAATGATGATGATGATAATAATAATAATATTAATAATAATAACAACGCATGTGATAATATAATAATGCTCGTGCATTGAATGTGCATGTATGTGTATTCACATGTACATTTTTATGTGATGATAATAACAATAACACCACCAACAACAACAACAACAACAACAACAACCAAAATAATAATAATAACAATAATAATAACAACACATGTGATAATAAAATTACGTGTGTGCATTGCATGTGCACATGCATGGTAATAAAAATATAATAATAATGCACGTGCATGTGCATGTGCCTATGGATGAGATGTTGATAATAATAATAATAATAATAACAGTAATAATAAGTTATAGTTGTTTGAAAAAACAGAAGTCAAGACAAAAATGTTACAAATGGGGTCTCGAAAAACCTAACAAATCATTATGTCATTGAAAAATGCATAACTTCTTCTTCGGGTGTCCATTTTTTCTTTGTGAATACTCAAACTGAATCTCATGTAATTAACTATGATAAAAATAGGTGTCGAAGGCCGAACAGACACACAGATCAGAAGTTATGACATTTTTAAGAAAAATTTGACAGGGGTCCGTACACAGAAATGGAGTTTTGGAGGCCTTCTGATGGGTTTCTGGGATTTTAGTGTCTCAAACAAGACTTGAAAATTTTTCATTTCATCCTTATGCATAGATCTCTTCGCTAATATTGATTTAATATGTTGTGGAGCTCAAACGGACAAATGGAGCGAATGTTATAGTCGTTTGAAGTTGAACTTTTTTTGGAGTGGTAAAACTAATATATCATATATTTATTTGATCTTCTCATAGTTTCTACTAAACATGGTCCTCACTCATCTCACGATCTTCGATTTGACTAGTCACAATGCTCAAACAGACACCCGAAGGAGAAGTTATGCATATTTTAGTGAGTTGTGGGTTTCCTAGGTTTTTAGGTTCTAGGAGATTTGCTCAATTTAAAAAGAAAACAACTTCTTCTATGTGTGTTCATTTTTCCACTACCACATATCAAATCGAATTTTGTGAAAATAAAACACTTTGGTAACCACTGGAACCCCTTCTGACATTCTTCAACCACAAAAAAGACCCAAAATCCCTTTGGATGGTCAAAAGATTGGCTTCTGGTGTCCATTTTGCAATAACTTATTCTATGGGTGTCCGTTGTTCCTCTACCATATATCAAATCGATGATTGAGACTAGACCTACACTCCTATAACCACTGAATCACCTTCTCACATCCTCGAAGGCCCAAAAAGGTACTTAAACCCTCCAAAAGACCATAACTTAAACTCTGAGATTCCGTTTTGCCTCTACCATATATCAAATTGAAGCTTTCGACTAGAACTACACATCTGTGACCAATAGGTACACCTTGTCACGTTATTAAAGTCCCAAAAGGTCCTTATCTCCTCCAAATGACCATAACTTATGCTCTGGATATCTATTTCACCTCTACCACATATCAAATAGAAGCTTGCGACTATCTTTACACTTCAGTAAAAACCACGAACAACTAAATAACCCTATCAACCCATGAATAACCCCATAAACCCCATAAACCCTTAAAAACCATGAAAACCCCTAACAAACCCTAACAAACCCTAAAAAACCCTAACAAACAGTAAAAAACCCTAATAAAACCAATCAAACCCTAAAACCCCCAAAAAACCCTAAAAAACATAACAAAGCATATCAAACACGAAAAACCCCTAACAAGCCCTAACAAACCCCAAGAAACACTAAGAAAACCCAATAAACCCAAAAAAACCGAAGAAACCCTAAAAACCCTCGAAGAAACCCTAACAAAACCCTATGAAAACCTAAGAAACACTAACACACCCATAGAAACCCCAACACACCCTTAGAAACCCCAACACACCCTTAAAAACCCTAGCACACCCTTAGACACCCAAACACACCCATAGAAACCCTAAGACAACCTTATAGACCCTAAGAAACCATAACATACCCTTAAAAACCCTAACCCGCCCATAAAAACCCTAACCCACCCTTAGAAACCCTAAAATACTTAGAAAACCTAACAAACCCATAGACACCCTAAATCAATCTAATAAGCACTAATAAATCCTAACAAACCCCACCAACCAATAATAAACCATAATAAACCCTAGAGCCCACTACAAAACCCTAATAAACACTAGTAAGTTGTAATAAACCCCAAAAACCCTATTTGACCCCAATAAAAGCTACAAAATACCTAAAAACCCAAATATACAAAAAAAATGCTTTTAAACCATTCAAAACGCTAATATTCACAAAAAAACACTAACAGACCCGGAAAAACCTCACAAAACACTAAAAAACCCCTAAAAACCCAAAAAACCCTAAAAAACCCTAAAAACCCTAAAAACTCCTAAAAACCCTAAAAACCCCTAAAACCCCTAAAAACATGAAAAACCCTAAAAAACCTAGAAACAAACCTAAAAACCTCAAAAAAACCTCAAAAAACCTCAAAAAATGCTAAAACACCTAAAAACGCTAAAAAAACTTTTAAAATCCAAAAAATGCCTAACAAAACCCTAACTAACCCTATGAAACACTTAAAAACCCTTAAAACCCCATATCAAACCCTTAAAACCTCAAAATAAACCCCAATACCCCATAAAGAACCGCAAAAAACACCAAAAACCCTAAAGAACCACTAAAGCCACTACCAACGCCACCTAAACCCTAAAAATTTCTACAAAAAACCATAAAATGATCCAAAACCCAACAAAACCCCAATAAATGCTAAAATAACCCTAAAAGGCATAAAAAATACAGACACACCCAAAAGAAAAAAAATGCATAATTCCCCAAACAACTCAAACAAACCGTAACATACCCTAAGAACCATGAAAAACCTAACAAGCCCTAACAACCACTAATAACCACTATGAACCACTAATAAACCCTAATAACCCCTAAAACCCACTATTAAACCCTAAAAACACTAAAAGCCCTAATAAACAATAATAAATCTTAATAACTTGTAATAAACCCTAACAAACTCTACTAGACCTTAATAAATTCTACAAATGCCCTAAAACCCCTAATATAAAATAAAAAACTCTATTAAACAAAAATAAACACTAATAATCACTAAAAACCCTAACAAACCCGAAAAAACACTACAAAAACCTCCAAATAATAGCCTACAAAACCCAAAAACCCACTAATAAACCCTAACAAACCCTCATAACCCCCAAATTAATTGTAACAAACCTTAACAACCCTAAATAAATCCTAAAAAATCCTAGCAATGCCAAAAAAATCATAACGAATAGAAACAAACCATATTAACCCCCTAATAAACCACAATAAACCCTAACAAATCATAATAAACCCTAATAAATCGTAATAAACCCAAATACACATTAATAAACAATCTACTAAATAAAATAAACCCTAATAGACCCAAATAAATCCTAAATAACCCTAAAAAAGTTGATAAACCCTAGAAAAAGCCATTGATGCCTACAAAAGCCTAATAAAACCCTAATATACAATAAAAAACACTAATAAACCGTAACAAATCCTAAAAAACACTAATAAACCCTAAAGAATCCTAATAAACACTAAATAACCATATTAAACTCTAAAGAACACTAAAAACCCTAAAGAACACAAAAAAAATGCAAAAGAACATTATATAAACCCTAAAAACCCCTACAATATCAAAACAAACCCTAAAACACGCTAAAAAACCTAGCAACCCCTATCAATCCCCAAAAAAAACAAATAAACCAATAACCCCCCCAAATAAAAACCATTAAAAATCCATCAGATGCCATAAAAAACCATTAAAAACCGTTAACAAACCTTAACAAACCTAAAAAACTACAAACCATAAATAACCTTCAAAACCATAAAAAAAGGCTTCAAATAGATACATAAACCCTAAAAATGTTACATAAACCCCTAAAATTCAATAAAAACCCTAAAAACACAACAGAAACCAAAAAATGCAACATAATCCCAAAAAAATGCTACATAAACCCCTAAAGCACTATATAAACTCTAGAACTGTAACATAAACCCTAAAAACACAAGATAAACCCTAAAAAATGCAACATAAACATTAAAAACGCTACATAAATCCTAAAAACACAATATAAACCCTAAAAATACTACATGAACCCTAAAAACCTAACATAAACACTAAAAAATGCAACATAAATGCTACATCAGCCATTAAAATGCTACATAAACCCAGAAAACCCAACATAAACCCTAAAAATGCTACATAAATCCTAAACCATAAACATGCTATAGAAACCCTAAAGACGTTAAATAAACCATCAAAATGATACATAAAATCTAAAATTGCTAACTAACCCTAAAAACACTACATAAACACTAAAAATGCTACACAAACTCTAACAACACTACACAGAACCTAAAATATGCTACAAAAACCCTAAAGATTCTTTAAAACCCTCAAAAATATTAAACCCTAATATACCATAATATAAAATAAATGAACCTTAATAAACCCCTAATAAACTCTAATAATCCCTTGAAACCCTAAGAACCTCTACTCAACCCTAATAAAACCCCCAAAATACCTAATAAACCCTAATAAATGATAATAAAACCTTATAATCCCTAAAAACACGTTAAGAAAACCGAAACAACCAAAACCAACCTTAATAGACACTAATAAACACTAACAAACCCTAACAAACCCCCCAAAACCCTAAAAAGTCCTCATAAACCATAAATAAAGCCAAATAAACCATACTCAACCCTAACAAACCTTAACACAACATAATAAACCCTAATCAAAACCCTACAAAACCTTAATAAAGAAAAAATGCTAGTATAACTTAAAAAATCCCTAGAAACCTTGATAAACTCTAATATAACCTAATAAACACTATAAACGCTCAAAAACAATAAAAAATGATAAAAAACAATAAAAATGTGCTATATTACCTAAAAAGTCTTAAAAACACTAATATAACCTAATAAATACAAAAAATGCTAGTATACTTTAAAAACCCTAGAAACCCTAATAAAACATAATAAACTCTAATATAACCTAAGAAACCCTAAAAATACTCACAAACAAAAAAACACTCAAAAATAATAAAAACATGATATATTATCTAAAAAGACCTAACAAACACTAATATAAACTAAGATAAAAAACTAATAAACCCTTAACAAACCCTAATAATCCCTAAAAATCCCTAATAAAAGCTAATTAAAACTAATAAACCCTAATAAAACCATAATAAAACCCTAAAAATACCTTCTCATCTCTAATAAACCTTGAAAAACCTTAACAAAACCTAATAAAATCCATCTAAACTCTAATAAACAAAAAAACGCAAACAAACCATTAAAAAGCCCGAGAAACCCTAATAAACCCTAATAAATTCAAATAAAAGCTAATAAACCATTAATAATTGTCACAAACAATAAAAACATGCTAATGAAACCTAAAAAGTCATAACAACCCCTCATATTTGTTAACAAAAACTAAAAAACACTCATATTCCCTAATAAAGGCCCTAACAAACCCTAGTAAACCCTAAAAATCCCTAACAAACCCTAATAAACCGTACTCAGCCCTAATAAACCCTAATTAAACCATAAAGATACTTACTCAACCCTAATAAAACCCTAAAAATACCTACTCAACCCTAAAAAACCTTAAGACACCATAATAAACCATAATAAACCTCACAAAACCCTAAAAACCTAAATATACCATTAAAAAGCCCTAAAACCCCTAATAAAAGCTAATAAAACCAAACAAAGCTTAAAAGTGCTAATAAACCCGAATAAACACTACTAAACACTAAAAACCCCTAATATACCCTCTTAAAATTTAATAAACCATAATGAACCATAATAAACCCTTATAAATCCTAAACATACTCAAATATACCATAATATACCCTAATATACCCTAATAAGCCCAACTCAATCCTAATAAAACCCTAAAAATACCTAATAAACCCTAATAAACCTTGACACACAATAATAAACCCAAATAAAATCCTAATAACCCCCACAAAACCCTAAAAATGCTAATATACCATTAAAAGACCCTAAAACCCTAATAAACCATAATAAATGTTAATAACACCTAAAAATCCTAAAAATGATAGTAAACCCTAAAAATACCTCTAATAATAATAGTTTTAATAACGCATGTGCATGTGCATTGTTTAAATAATAAATCATAACGCACGTGCATGTGTGTATGCCTGCGTATTTGCATGTGAATGATAATAAATAATAAATAATTATGCACGTACAAGTGCATGTGCCTGTGCCTGTGCATGTGCATGTTCATGTGCATGGTAATAAACAATAAATAATAACCAAGTCCACATGAATGTGCATTTTAATGTGAATGATAATAAATAATAAATAATAACACAAGTGATAATAGAATAACGCATGTGCATTGCGTGTGCACATGAATTAGAAGAAATAATAACAACACATGTGATAATAGAATAATGCAAGTGCATTGCATTTTCATGTGCATGATAATAAATAATATATAATAACGCATGTGCATGTGTGTTTACATGTAATGATAATGATAATGATGCATGCACGTGCATGGTAATGAATAAAAAATAACCATGCATGTGCATGTGCATTTGTATTTGATTATACGAACAACAACAACAACAAGAATAATAATAATAATAATAATAATAATAATAATAATAATAATAATAATAATAATAATAGAATAACGCAAGTGCATTTCATGTACACATGCATTCTAGTAAATAATAAATAAATATTAATAAATATGAATGCACATGCATGTGCATGTGCATTTACATTTGATGAAAATATTAATAATACTAATTGTAATAATAATAATAATAATGCATGCATGTGCATGGTAATAAATAATAAATATCAATGCACAAGCATGTGAATTTTCATGTGATATTGATAATAATGATGATTATGATGATAATAATAATAATAATAATAAAAGAATAATACAAGTTCATTGCATATGCACGTACATGGAAATAAATAAAAAATAATAACGCATGAGCATCTAGATTTGCATGTGATGATAGTAATAATAACAATAGTAGTATAAAAGACTTCATGAGCCCGTAAGGGGCTCTGCTCTTCGCTAGGGTTCTCTCATGCCGCCTCCTCTGGCCCGGAGCTACTCTCCTTCTTCCCTAGTTTGGAGGTTGAGGTGGTGTTCTCCTTCCTGTCATGACCTTGTATTGGCTCGTCTTGCGCGCATCGGGGTCTTCGTGACTCGATGTTGATTCTGCGCCTGAGGTCCTTGTTTGGCGGATTGAGATAGGCACTTTGGCCTTAGATCTGGGTGATTTGGAGGTTGAGTGTTGCTCTGTGGTCTGTTTGGATGGCGGCGTTGGGAGATGGTTTTGTTTTGTGTATATGAGGTCGACAGCGGGAGCTTTTCCGAATAAACTCTTGTCCAGGACGGTGGGGTTCGCAGGCAGCGGGTGTGCGTTGCTGATTCTTTGTGGATTGTTTTCTGGTGTTCGTTTTTTTATCTTCGTCTTTTTTCACCAGTTTTGTTGGTTTTCTGGTGATGATTGTGTGATGTGTCGAGGGTGTCCGCCTCGTTGATGTGAGGCTCTGCGAGGGGGTTCCGGTATCTGTCCGCTTATGTTTGCTTGTGGTTTTGGTTTGGAGCGGTGATGTTCTAGGTCATGTTTCCTCCGACGATGATGATGTTGAAGGTCAAAGATGTGGTTCTTCGGTGTTATGCTTTGGTGTTGGATGGTGCTGCTGATGACGGTCGCCAGTGTCGTTCATCAGCATTATGTTTTGTTGGGCGAGGATCGCCGATGGAAGTGGTGTGCGACAGATGATTCGTCACTGGTTGTGATAATCTGTGGAACGCGTGTTTTTTGTTGTTCCTTGATGCTGTGAAGGAGACGACGGGTTCTCGCTGGCATTGCTCTGGATGGTGCAGGTACGGTGGGTCTCGCCGGTGATCTGAAGGGAGGTGACATGGGGATTCGCTAAGGCTCGCATCTCAAGTGTGGTGCGGATAGGATCGAGACGCGTCTGACGGTGTCTCAGTAATCGATTGGCCTCAGTTTTCGTGGTCGGCGCGTGAGACAGCGTGTCGGGGCTCGTGGCTCAAGGTGTTGATAGAGGGGGAGCGGTTATTTGAAATTTGAATTTGAAGTTGATGTTGAATGTTTAAATCTTGGAGTATGAGTTTATTTATGGTTACCGGTTTTCCTTAAACCGGATTCGATAAAATAATAAAAAAAATGATTTGTGGAATAACAATAGTAGTAATAATAGTAGTAGTGGTGGTGATAATAGTAGTAGTACTAAGGCATATGATAATAGAATATTACATGTGCATTACATGTTCATGTGTGTGGTAATAAATAATAACTCTCGTGCATTGCATTTTCATGTGATGATGATGATGATAATGATAATAATAATAATAATAATATTAATAATGACAACACATGAAATAATAGAATAATGCACATTCAATGAATGTGCGTGTATGTACATTTGGATGTGCATTTGCATTTGATAACAACAACAACAACAACAATAATAATAACAACAACAACCACAATAATAATAATAACAATAATAATAACAATAATAATAACAATGCATGTGATAATAAAATAACATGTGTTCATTACATGTGCACATGCATGGTAATAAAAATATAATAATAACACACATGCATGTGTATGTGCATTTCCATGAGATGATGATAATAATTAAAATAATAACAGTAATAATAAGTTATAGTTGTTTGAAAAAACAGCAGACGGGACAAAAGTTCAAGAAATGGTGTCTCGAAAAACCTAACAAATAATATAGTCATTAAAAAAGGCATAACTTCTTCTCCAAGTGTCCATTTCCGCTCCGTGAATAGTCAAACTAAATCTCATGGAAAACTACTATAAAAACAGGTTCCAGAGGCCGAAGAGACACACATATCAGAAGTTATGACCATTTTAAGAAAAATTTGACAGGGATCCGAACACGGAAATGGAGTTTTGGAGGCCTTCTGATGGGTTTTTGGGATTTTAGGGTCCCAAAATAACTTGAATTTTTTTTCAAGTTAGTCTTCTGCATAGATCTCTGTGCTTCATTCGATTTGATATGTGGTAGAGCTCAAATGGACAACCGAGGTGAATGTTATGGCCGTTTGAAGTTGGAATTCTTTTTAGTGGTATAACTTATATATCTTATCTTTCTTTGATCTTCTCACAGTTTCGATTAGACTTGGTCCTCACTCATCTCACAAGATTTGATTTTACTTGTCACGACACTCAAACGGACACCTGAAGGAGAAATTATGCCTATTTTAGTGAGTTATGGGTTTCTTAGGTTTTTAGGCGCTAGGAGGGTTCCTCAATTTAAAATGACAAAACCTTCTGCTACATGTGTTCATTTTTTCTCTACCACAAATCAAATCGAAGATTGTGAAATGATACACACTACGGTAACCACTGGATCCCTTACTGACATTCTTCAACCCCCCCCCCAAAGACCCACAATACCTTTGATGGTCAAAAGATTGGCTTCTGGTGTCCGTTTTGCAATAACTTCTTCTATGGGTGTCCGTTTTTCCACTACCAAATATCCAATCGAAGATTGAGACTAGACCTACACTCTTATAACCACTGAAGCACCTTCTCACATCCTTGAAGGCCCAAAAAGGTACTTAAACCCACCAAAAGATCATAACTCCTACTTCGAGAGTCCGTTTTGCCTCTACTATATATCAAATTGACGCTTTCGACTAGATCTACACATCTCTGACCAATAGGAATAAAATATCACGTTCTTAAAGTCCCAAAAGGTCTTTAAGTCCTCCAAATGACAATAACTTCTACTCTGGGTGTCTGTTTCACCTCTACCACATATCTAATTGAAGCTTGCAACTAGATCTACACATTTGTGAAAACCATGAACAAGAAAGTAACCCTAACAAACCATGAATAACACCATAAATACTAAAACCCATTAAAAACCACGCAAAAACACTAACAATTCCTAACAAACCCTAACAATCACCAAAAACCACTAAAAACATAACAAACCCTAAATACTCTAACAAACCTTATCAATCCCTAACAAACCCCATGAAGCCCTAAGAAACCCCAATAAACACAAAAAACATGAAGAACCCCTAAAAATACCGCTAAGAAACCATAAGAAACCCTAACATAACCCTAAAAACCCTAAAAACACTAACAAAACCCTAATAAAACCTAAGAAACACTAACACACCATCAGAAACCCTAACACACCCTTAAAAACCCTAGAACACCCTTAGAAACCCCAATGCACCCATAGAAATCCAAACAAAACCTTAGAATCTCTTAGAAACCATAGCACACCTTTAGAAACCCTAACCCGCCTATATAAACCCTAACCCACCCTTAGAAACCCTAACATACCATTAGAAACCCTAACAAACCCTTAGACACCCATAATCACTCTAATAAGAACTAATAAATCCTACCAAACCCTACCAACCAATAATAATCCATAATAAACCCTAATTAACCCTAAAACCCACTACTAAACCCTAATAAACACTAATAAATTGTAATAAACACTAAAAACCGTATTAGACCACAATAATAGCTAAAAAATACCTAAAAACCAAATATACAACAAAAACACTATTAAACCATTCAAAATGCTAATATTCACAAAAAAAACCCAAACAAACACTACAAAACCTGAAAAACCCCTAAAACCCCATAAAACCCCAAAAAATCCCTAAAACCCTAAAAACCCTAAAAACCATAAAACCATAAAAAATCCTAAAAATCCCTAAAAAACCCTAAAACCCCTAAAAACCGAAAAAATATAAAAATCCTGAAAACAAACATAAAATACCATAAAAAACATCAAAAAAACCTCAAACCCCCCAAAAAAACTAAAAAACACTAAAAAAGCTAAAAACCCTAAAAAGCCTAAATATTCCTAACAAAACCCTAACCAACCCTATGAACCCCTTAAAAACCCTAAAACCCCCTATAAAACCCTAAAAACCACAAAAGAAACCATAATTCACCCTAAATAACCCTAAAGAACCCTAAAAACCTTAAAGAACCCTAATGAACCACTAAAGCCACTAACAACGGTACATAAACCCTATCAATTTCTACAAAAACCCAAAAAATGCTTTAAAACCCAAAAAATGCAACAAAACCCCAAAAAACGCTAAAATAACCCTTAAAAAGCATAAAAAATCCAAATACACCCATAAAACCAAAAAAACGCATAAAACCCCAAACAACTCAAACAAACCGTAACAAACTCAAAAAACCCTAACAAAACCTAACAAACCCTAACAAACACTAATAACACCTAAGAACCACTAATAAACCCTAATAACCCATAAAACCCCCTATTAAACCCTAAAAACCCTAAAAACACTAATAAATCGAAATAACCTGTAATAAACCCTAACAAACTCTAATCGACTCTAATAAATTGTACAAAATCCCTAAAACCCCTAATATACAATAAAAACACTATTAAACAATAATAAATCCTAATAATCAATAAAAACCCTAACAAACCTGACAAAATGCTACAAAAATCTCCAAATAATAACCCACAAAACCCTCCAACCCACTAATAAACCCTAAAAACCCTAAAAACCCCAAAATAAATTGGAACAAACCCAAAAAACACCAAATAAATCGCAACAAATCCTAACAATGCCAAATAAATCGTAACAAACTGAAACAAACCACAAAAAAACCCAGTAAACCTTAACAAATCATAATAAACACTAATACATCGTAATAAACACAAATACATGTTAATAAACCCTATTAAATAAAATAAACCCTAATAAACACTAATAAATACTAAATAACCCTAAAAGGTTGATAAAACCTAGAAAAATCTATTAATGAGTACAAAAGCCCAATAAAAACCTAATATACAATAAAAACACTAATAAACAGTACCAAATCCTAAAGAACACTAACAAACCCTAAAGAACCCCAATAAACCCTAAAGAACCATATTAAACCCTAAAGAACACTAAAAAATCCCAAAGAACCCAACAAACACTAAAACACATTATATAAACCCTAAAAACCTCTACAATTCCCAAAAAAACCCTAAAACAAATTAAAAAACCCTAACAATCCCTATCAATCCCAAAAAAACTAATAAACCCATAAAACCCCGCAAAACCATTAAAAATCCATCAGATAACATAAAAAACCATAAACACCCGTTAACAACCCTTAAAAACCCTAAAAACACTAAAAACCATAAACAACCATTAAAACCCTAAAATGGATTCAAATAGATACATAAACCCTAAAAACGTTACATAAACCCTAAAAAATGCCACAAAGACCCTAAAAACGCAACATGAACCATAAAATGCAACATAAACCCAAAAAACAGTACAAAAACCCTAAAAGCACTACATAAACCCTAGAACTGTAACATAAACACTAAAAAACACAACATAAACCCTAAAAAATGCAACATAAACATTACAAAATGCAACATAAAACCTAAAAACACAATATAAACCTTAAAAACAATACATGAACCCTAAAAACGTTACATAAACCCTAAAAATGCAACATAAATGCTACATCACCCCTAAAAATGCTACATAAACCCAGAAAACGCAACATAATCACTAAAAAATGATAATAAAACCTAAACCCAAATCACGCTACATAAGCTCGAAAAATGTTAAAAATCCCTAAAAATGCTAAATAAAACTTAAAACTGCTAACTGAACCCTAAAATCTCTGCGTAAACACTAGAAATGCTACATAAACTCTAACAATACTACACAAACACTAAAAGATGCTACAAAAACACTAAAGACTCTTCAAAACCCTCAAAAATATTAAACCCTAATATACCATAATATAAAAATTAAACCCCAAATAAACTCTAATAGTCCATTAAAACGCCTTATAATCCCTCAAAACCCTAAGTGACTCTAATCAACCCTAATAAAACCACAAAAATACCTAATGAACCCTAATAAATGACAATAAAACCTAATAAACCCTAAAAATACATTAAGAAAACCTAAACAACCCTAATAGACACTAATATACATTAATAAACCATAATAAACCCCAAACAAACCCTAAAAATCCCTAATAAACCATAAATAAATCCAAATATACCCTACTCAATCCTAACAAACCATAACACACCATAGTGACCTCTAATAAAATAGTACAAAACCCTATTAACGAAAACAAACACTAGTATACCTTAAAAAATCCATAGAACCCCTGATAAACTCTAATATAACCTAAGAAACCCTCAAAACGCTCACAAAAAATAAAAAAATGATCAAAAACAAGAAAAAAATGCTATATTACCTAAAGACACCTAAAAACACTAATATAACCTAATAAAGAAAAAAACACTAATATACCTTAAAAATCCCTAGAAACCATAATAACCCATAATAAACTCTAATTTAACCTATGAAACCCTAAAAACGCTCACAAAAAAAACAAAATGCTCACAAACAATAAAAAATGCTATATTATCTAAAAAGACTTAACAAACACTAATATAAGCTAATACAATAGAAAAACTAATAAACCCCTAACAAACCCTAATAAACCCTAAAAATCTCTAATAAGCCCTAATAAAATCTAATAAACCCTAATAAAAACATAATTAAACCCTAAAAATACCTTCTCAACCCTAATAAACCTTGACACACCATAATATAACCTAATAAAACCCAACTAAACCCCAATAAACAAAAAAAACCCAAACAAACCATTAAAAAACCTAGAAACCCTAATAAACCGTAATAAATTATAATAAAAACTAATAAACCATAAAAAATGCTCACAAACACTAAAAACACGCTAATAAAACCTAAAAAGTCCAAACAACCCCTCATATATATTAACAAAAACTAAAAAACACTCATATACCCTAATAAAAACACTAACAATCCCTAGTAAACCCTAAAAATCCCAAACAAACCCTAACAAACCATACTCAACCCTAATAAAACCATAACGATACGGAATCAACCCTAATAAAACCCTAAAAATACCTACTCAACCCTAATAAACCTTAACACCACATAATAAACCATAATATACCCCACTAAACACTAAAAACAAAAATATAACATTAAAAAGCCCTAAAACCCCTAATAAATGCTAATAAAACCAAAAAAAGTTTAAAACCGCTAATAAAACCGAATAAACACTACTAAACACTATAAAACCTAATATACCCTCTTAAAAATTAATAAACCAAAATGAACCATAATAAACCCTAATAAATCCTAAACATACCCAAATATACCATAATAGACCATAATATACCCTAATAAACCCAACTCAATCCTAATAAAACCCAAAAAATACCTAATAGACCCTAATATACCATAACACACCATAATAAACCCTAATAAAAACCTAATAACCCCCATCAAACACTAAAAAATGCTAATATACCATTAAAATCCCTGAACCCTAACAAACCATAATAAAAGTTAATAACACCTAAAAATTCTAAAAAATGCGAGTAAACCCTAAAAATACCTCTAATAATAATAATAGTAATAACTCACATGCATGTGCATATGAATGTGCATGGTTTAAATAATAAATCATAATGCAGGTGCATGTGCATAAGCCTGCACATTTGAATGTGAATGATAATAAATAATAAATTATAAATAATAACGCATGATAATTACATGTGTATGTGCATGTCCATGTGAATGATAATAAATAATAAATAATAATGCACATCCAAGTGCATGTGTATGTGCATGTGTATGTACATCTTCATGTGCAAGGTAATAAACAATAAATAATAACCAAGTCCACATGAATGTGCATTTTCATGTGAATTATAATAAATAATAAATAATAATTGATGTGATAATAGAATAACGCGCGTGCATTGTGTGTGCACGTGCATGAGAATATATAATAATAACACATGTGATAATAGAATAACACAAGTTAATTGCATTTTCATGTGCGTGATAATAAATAATATATAATAATGCACGTGCATGTGCATTTACATGTAATGATATTGATAATGACGCATGCACGTGCATGGTAATAAATAATAAATAACAACGCAGGTGCATGTGAATTTGTATTTGATGACACAAACAATAATAATAATAATAATAATAATAATAAGAGAATAACGCAAGTGCATTTCATGTGCTTTTTCATAGTATTAAATAATAAATAAGAACGCACATTCATGTGCATGTGCATTTACATATCATGATAATATTAACAGTACTAATAATATTTATAATAATAATGCATGCACGTGCATGGTAATAAATAATAAATAACAATCCACTTGCATGTGTATTTGCATGTGATAATTATAATAATAATGATAAGGATAATAATAATAGTAATAATAATAACAACAAAAATTGTGATAATAAGAATAATAATAAAAGAATAATACAAGTGCATTGCATATGCACGTCCATGGTAATCAATAATAAATAATAGTGCACGTGCATCTAAATTTTCATGTGATGATAGTAATAAAAACAGTACTAGTAATAATAGTAGTAGTAGTGGTGATAATAGTGGTAGTACCAATGTATGTGACAATAGAATATTTCATGTGCATTACGTGTGCACGTACATGGTAATAAATAATAACGCATGTTCATTGAATTTTCATGTGATGATAATGATGATAAAAATAATTATAATATTAATATTAAAAATAACAACGCATGAGATAATATAATAACGCACATGAATTGAATGTTCGTGTATTTGTATTCACTTGTTCATTTACATGTGATGATAACAACAACAACAACCACAATAATAATAACAACGCATGTGATAATAAAATAACGTGTGTGCATTTCATTTTCACGTGCATGGTAATAAAAATATAATAATAACGTGCATGCATGTGCAAGTTCATTTGGATGAGATGATGATTATAATAATAATAATAACAGTAATAATTAGTTATAGTTGTTTGAAAAAAAAACAGTCATGACAAAAATGCTAGAAATGGGGTCTCGAAAAACCTAACAAATCACAGAGTCATTGAAAAAGGCACAACTTCTTCTTTCGGTGTCCATTTTTTCTATATGAACAGTCAAACTAAATCTCATAGAACAAACTACGATAAAAACCGGTGCTGGAGGCCGAATAGACACACAAATAAGAAGTTATGACCAATTTAAAAAAAATTGAGCAGGATCCGTACATGGAAATGGAGTTTTTGAGGACTTCTGATGGGTTTCTAGGATTTTAGGGTCTCAAACATGACTTTAACTTTGTTAAATTCATCCTTCTGCGTAGATCTATTTGCTACTTTCGATTCGATATGTTGTAGAGCACAAACGGACAACCGGAGAGAAAGTTATGGCCGTTTGAATTTGGACTTTTATGGAGTGGTATAACTAATATATCTTATATTTCTTTGATATTCTCATAGTTTCTAAAAATCCTGGTCCTCACTCATCTCAGGAGCTTCGATTTGACTAGTCACAACGCTGAAACGAACAGCTGAAGGAGAAGTTATGCCTATTTTAGTGAGTTGTGTGTTTCTTAGGTTTTTAGGCGCTAGGAGAGTTACTCAATTTAAAACAACAATAACTTCTGCTACGTGTGTTCATCTTTCCTCTACAACATATAAAATCTAATTTTGTAATAAGATACACACTTTGGTAACCACTGGAACCCCTTCTGATATTCTTCAACCCCCAAAAAGACCCAAAATCCCTTTGGATGGTCAAAAGATTGGCTTTTGGTGTGCATTTTGCAATAAATTCTTTTATGGGTGTCCATTTTTCCTCTACCACATATCAAATTGAGGCTTACGACTAGACCTACACTCCTATAACCACTAAAGCACCTTCTCACATCTTTGAAGGCTCTAAAAGGTACTTAAACGCTCTAAAAGTCCATAACATCAATTCCGGGAGTCCGTTTTGCCTCTACCATATATCAAATTGAAGCTTTCGACTATATTTACAAATCTGTGACCAATAGGAACACCATCTCACATTCTTAAAGTCCCAAAAGGTCCTTAATTCCTCTAAAAGACCATAACATCTGCTCTGGGTGTTCGTTTCACCTCTAGCACATATCAAATTGAAGCTTGCGACTAGATCTACACATCAGTGACAACCATGAACAACTAAATAACCCTAACAAACCATGAATAACACCATAAACCCTAAAAACCATTAAAACCCATAAAAAAACTAAAGAACCCTAAAAAACCCTAAAAACCCTAATAAAACACTAAGAAACCCTAACAAACCCTAGAAAACCCTAACAAACCCTAACAAATCCCAAAAAACCCTAAAAACATAACAAACCATAACAAACCCAAAAAAACCCTAACACGCCCTAACAAACCCCAAGAAGCACTAAGAAACCCCAATAATCTGAAAAAACCTGAAGAAACCTAAAATAACCCTAAGAAACCCTGAAAAGAAGATGGATCAAGGAAGGGGACCTGACAGTGATGGTGATCCCGTCCGCACTTTGAATGCTCGGCCCCCTGCCGGCAAGGAGGTTCCTACTCCGGCGTTTCTAGAGGTCCGCGGTCATAATGAGCTCTTACAGCTTTGTAACCGGAAATTCCATGGGTCTGGTGTTGGTGCACTGATGGCCTCGAGACTGAAGGTCAACTTTGCGGAGGCAGCGAAAGCTGCGATCTTACCTTCCTTCTCTGATTTTGACCCCCCATCACCTGGCCATGTAATTCGGAAAGGGAGGGTGGCTCATGTCTTGGTGAATCGATAGGCTGTGGAGAAAAGGCTCAATTTGTGTCGTTTCTCCATTATTGCTCAGGTGTTGACCCCTAAGGGTGAGTAGCTCTAGAATTTCTCTGATCTTTCCAATCGGATCAAGGAAATCTGGGGTTTCTCTGAGTGGCGTATGACTGGAATGGGGTGCAGGTATTATCATATTGTCTTCCCCTCATATGAGTGAAAAAATACGTTCCTGGAGCTTTGGCTCTCTCAATTTGAAGCCCGGTCTTCTAGGGATTCAAGAATGGGATCAAAATTTCGACCCGTTGAATGTCAAGAACACTTCTGTGCAGATATAGATCCGCATCTATAAGCATATCTAGATTTATTGGCATCCCCAGATCCTTTGGGACATTGCCTCCTCGGTAGGCTTTCCCATTCGCATTGACAAGGAGACTGAAAATCAAAAGTATGGGCACTTTGCCCGTGTCCTTGTTGAGGTGGATTTGGCCTCCACTTTGATTGAAGAAGTTTTTCTCAACACTGATGAAGACAGCTTCAATCTGGATATCCTTTATGAGCATAAACCTTGGTTTTGTCTCCACTGTCATCTCTTTGGCCACCTCAACTCTGATTGCTGTCGTTTTAAAGTTTTCTCCAAGTGCAATTTTAATGGACACTCTGTTGAGTCCTGTACCAGAAAGCTGGATGATGGAGTGGGGGTGAAGGCTCATGTACCTGCTCCCTCCCAGCATGTCTCTGAGGCACTTCAGTGCCCTGTGGAACTGCCTTCACCAAGGAGGGTGCTAGAGGCGAATGACACCCTCTGTCAAGAGACCCCCTCCCGATTACAGGGAGTTGCCTCCGGGTCCAAATCCCCGGATGAACGACTGGAAATCGCGGAATCTGCTGTCACTGGTCCCAGCTTGTAGACATTCATGATTGAGCCTGGCCACTCCTCTATGCCTATTGCTGCTCAGGTTATGGCTGAGCCTAGCCAGCCCCTCCCTTATCCTTCTCTCGTGGCGGACATTGCCTGCTGCCAGGAGTTTTCTCCTCCATTGCAGGTGGTGGATGATGGGATGGTCTATGCAGGGTCCCATGTCCCTTCTGGGCCTGAGAAGGTCTCCACACCCATGGCTCACCCAGATATGTCTGGTTATTCATTCGTTGTTGTGTCCCCCAGCAGGGATGCATGACGATACATAGTTAAAGATGCCTCCTCGACGCCTCTCTATCCTAATAATAGATTTACCCCTCTCAGCGGTAGTTTCTGGGCTGATTAGGTTGATCAGAATGATGAGGAGGCAGAAGGGTCCTCCAAGCTGGCTCACCTAGCCTCATCACATGAGGCTAGTTCTCAACCTCCTGATGATCTGGGACTCAAATAACAGACTGCTGAGGTTGATCCTTCACCTAAAAATAACCCTGTGGGCAGGTCCAAGAAGAAAGGGAAGAAATCAAAGGTAAAGTCCGGAACCTTAAATGTTTGCATCACCCCGGTGAACGGGGCGCCCTCGGCCAAATCTAATGCGGATACTCTTCTGGAATTCCCAGGGGATCGGGAACCCTCCCACTGTCTCAGCCCTTAGGCATTTACTCACTTCCCAGAGGCCGTTGGTTCTTGGTATTGCTGAACCAATGATCATGTTTGAAAACTGGACGGGTTTCAACTGGTTCAACCTTGGTTATTCCTACGTTGCAAAGACTGCTAATGATAGTGGCCTTAACACCCTTTGGGTGTGTAAGCATGATGAAATTCAGTTGATATCGTTTGAGGTGCGTGATCAAGTCATCACCTTATCTATTATGAACAATTTCCCCCCCCCCCTCTCTGTCTGTTTTGTATGCCTCCTGCTCTTACATGAGGAGACGGGTCTTATGGGAACAATTGAATACTCTCTATGCGCTCATTGAGAACAATTGGATTGTAGTTGGGGATTTCAACACTGTCTTGCGTCCGGATGAGAGGATTGGCTCCAACATCACTCGCTCTACTGCCGTGGAGTTTTCCTCTTGTCTTGATGCTTGTAACTTCTTGGATGTCCCTGTTTCTGGAGCCTCCTTCACTTGGGGGTGTTCTACTGTGAATGGTAGGTAGGCCAGCAAGCTGGACTGGTGTTTTTACAGAATCAATGACGTGTCCTTTCCCTTTGATGTCTCGAGCTTTACACTTCCCAAGTTCCACTCGGATCACAATCCTTTGATTATTGACAACTCCATAGGTGCCTCAAGATCTTATCCTCTGCCTTTTAAGTTCAATAATGCAAGGCTTAAGATTCCTGGTTGTAGGGAAATTGTTATGAATGGCTGGGATGAAGACTTTCAAGGCATTCATTACAATAGTTTGGTTCTCAGGATCAAAAAATAAAAGCTTTGCTTAAAGACTGGAGTAAGGGCTGCTTTTCCAGTCTGGAAAATGACATCTGTGATGCTGACCATCAACTTGTTGTCCACCAGGAAGCCAATTCTCTTCGTCCCCTTCCCTCTCGTGAGGTGCTTCATCTTCATTCCAAACTCGGTGATCTTCTGGCTCTTAAGGAAATGTTGGCCAAGAACCAATTCTGCGTGAGATGGCTCAAGGATGGAGATCGAAACTCGAAATTCTTCCATTGGTTGCATAGGGACAAAAAATCCAAAATCTATCTTACGGATTTTCGCATCTCGGGTTCTACCTTCACATCAGAGGATGATATCTCCTCTGCTATTGTTAATAATTTTCAAGGGATTTATTCGGATGATGGTAGGGAATACACCCTCCCCTTGATGGACTCCATTCTTCCACGTGTTGATGAGCATAAGAATCGAGCTCTAATGATCTCGCCCCTTGCAGAGGAGGTCATGGCTGCTCTGTTTTCTCTATACATTGACTGCTCAACAGGACTAGATGGCTTCACCAACAAATTCTTCATGTTCTACTGGGACATCCTGCATGAAGGAATCGTTAGCGCTGTGCGGGAATTCTTTCTCACAACTGTTTGTCAACGTGTGGTAAACTCTAACTTCATTTCCCTGATTCCTAAATGGGACAATTCCATTGATATTGGTTATTTTCGACCATTGTCCATTGGAAAAACTATCCCCAACATTATCAGCAAGATTCTGGTCATGTGACTTGGGAAGTTCCTGGGGGATATTCTCACCCCTTATCAGTTTGGGTTTTCCCCTAGCAGGAGAATCCGAGAATGCCTGTTCATGGCCTCAGAGAGCATCAACGTTATGCGGAAGCAGTCCAAGCATGGAAACATTGCAATTAAGGTTGACATATCCAAGGCCTTTGACACTATCAAGTGAAGCTTTATCTCTTAGGTCCTGACTAAGTATAGCTTCTTGAGCAATTTTATTAGGATCACCATTTCCATTCTTAGTAGTGGGTGGGCCTCTATTCATTTAAATGGCTCCCCTAAGGGGTTTTTCCCCTTCTTCTGTTGAGTCAGACAGGGTGATCCTCTCTCAGGAATCCTTTTTCCGATCGCCGAAGATTATCTAAGCAGGCGCCTCATTGATCTTTGTCAGCCTGACCTCTTCAGTCCTATCCGGGCAGGGATGGACCTTCAAGTGTCATCTCATCTTCTGTATGAAGATGATATTATCTTGTTTGGGCAGGCTGATAAACGTACTCTAGATTCCATCCGGATGATCTTCCGGTATTATGAACATGTTGAAGTACAATCCATCAACTGGAGCAAGTCTTTGATTCTCTTTGGGGAGGGGATTTCACGGTCCCGACGGATCTCCATTGCCATTCCCCTTGGTGTCAATAGAGGGTCATTACCTTTCAACTTCCTAGGTGTTCCCATCTTTTGGGGACGTGTCAAATGATGTTACCTTGAGAACATTTCCTCTAAATTCACTCAACAGTTGGCGAAATGGAAAGGGGAGTCCCTATCACAAGTCGGAAGGGTCTGCCTTATCAACTCGGTGATTGCCTCTATGTTCACTTATGCTTTCTCGATTTACAAGTGGCTGGTTAATCTTATTAAGGACCTGCAGACGAAGATCAGAAATTTCTCCTGGACCGGGTGCATAACTCAAAGGAAACTGGTCACCATGGCCTGGAAGGAATGCACCAGGCCAATTGAGCTGGGTGGGATTGGTATCAAAGACCTCAGACGCTACAATGATGCCCTCCTTTCTATGTATACATGGGGGCTGCTAAGTCCTATGGCTCCGAGTTTGGATTTCACTAGGGAAAGATTTGTGCTCAATCTCTGTGATGGATATGAAGGGTACTTCCCCTCTTGTGTTTGGCCAGCAATTCGGGCCTCGTACAAGGCCATTGTCTCTCATTCTAAATGGTTTGTCTCCAAGAACTCAACCTTGAATGCTTGGTCTATGCCCTGGATTGATAGGCCCCTGCAAGATTTCATCAGCCCTCCTCCTGGCTTTAAGAGACTGTCTATTGTGGATTTCATCCCGAGGCTAGAACAGTTCGAGGCCCCACAATCTACTGTCTTACTCCAAATCCAGCGCTACCACTTCATCCATTACGATATCCTGATCTAGAAGCCCAATCTGGTTGGGTGACTCACTATTAAGGAATACTATTGGTATAATTGTGCTAGGGGATCCCCTCCACCGACCTGGCTTTCTATGTTCAAGAGGAATTTTATCCCCCCTATAAATCAACTTATTATCTGGAAAATCTGGAAAATCGGTTACCCATGAAGATCTAATTGCAGAGAGCGGGTCTCAACCATGCCTCTATGTGTTTCCTTTGCCTCGGTGTGGAAGAAAATGTCCACCACACCTTCCTGCAGTGTAGATTCAGCGCTGATCTTTGGGGCTATTTGCAGCGGACTTTTGGGTTCCCAACTGGCCTTGACAGGCCTTTTCTTGAGCTCTTAGCGGACCTGTCTAACTGGGATTACAGTAAACAGGTCCACAATCTTTTTCTAGCTACAGTTGTAGCCACAATCTCCTTTATTTGGACCGCTCGGAACACGGTTGCCTTCAGTAAGAAACAAATCTCCTTTCATGCTGGATATGTAGCGACCCACTGGGTTGTTTATGTGGCCTCCCGTATTCATACATGACATATGGTGAATGATGTCCATGAACTAACCATCCTTCATTTTCTTGGTGTGTCTGGTAGGGAAAAAAACCCATGGTCCCTAGGTTTATTTGATGGATTCCTCCAATCCCCTCCTCGATTAAGGTCAATGTGGATGGTGCGACCCTTGGTGCCCTAGGCCCTGCTAGATGTGGTGGAGTCTTCCGCACTTATCAGGGTCTTGTCAAGATATTTTTTCAACACTTTATTGGTGATGGGTGTGCTCTTGAAGCTGAGTTATGGTCCATTATAAAGGCGATTGAGTATGATGTCTGGTTCGGGTGGATTTTCCTATGGCTTGAGTCTGACTCCATACTTGCTGTGGGTGCTCTAAAAGCAGATCTAGGTGTGTCCCCTGGAGGCTACGTACCCCGGGGATGGACTACCCTGCCATGTGCCAAAGGATGCACCTTACTGTGACACATGTCTTTCGGGAGGTCAATACTGTTGCGGATGCTCTCTCCATGCAGGCTATTGTGGAACACTGTTCACTGCGGTCCTTTGTTGCCACGCCTCCTTGCTCCTCTTTTGTTGTGTCTAATTTGAAGGGTGAGGTTCACACCTGGTTATGTAATCCCCCTTATAGCACTCTGTTTTTCCCTTTATTTTTTTTAATTTTGGGGGACCACACTTGCCTAGCCCAGAGCCTTCCTTTCCCTAAGAAACCATAATAAACCCTAACAAAACACTAAAACCCTAACAAAACCCTATGTAAACTTATGAAACACTAACTCACCGTTAGAAACCCTAACACACCCTTAGAAACCCTAGCACACCCTTAGAAACCCTTGCACACCCTTAGAAACCCCAACACACCCATAGAAACGCTAACACAACCTTATAAAACCTTAGAAACCATAGCATACCCTTAGAAACCCTAACCTGCCCATAAAAACCCTAACCCAACCTTAGAATCCCTAACACATCCTTAAAAAACCTAACAAACCCTCAGACACCCTAAATCAATCTAATAAGCAGTAATAAATCTTAAAAAACCCTACCGACCAATAATAAACCCTAATAAACCATAATAAACCCTAGAGCCCACTACTAAACCCTAATAAACACTAATAAAATGTAATAAACCCTATTAGACCCCAATAAAAGCAAAAAAAAATACCTAAAACCCCAAATATACAACAAAAAGGCTATTAAACCATTCCAAATGCTAATATTCACAAAAACCTTAATAGACCTGGAAAAACGTGACAAAACCCTAAAAAAACCCTAAAAACCCAAAAACCCAAAAACCCTAAAAAACCCTAAAACCCTAAAAATTCATCAAAACCCTAAAAAATCATAAATCCCCCAAAAAGTACAAAAAAACCAAAAAAATATGAAGACAAACCTAAAAACCCCTAAAAACCTCAAAACCCCTAAAAATCCTCAAAAAACCCCTAAAAACACTAAAACCACTAAAAATGCTAAAAAAACATTAAAAAGCCTAAAAATGCCAAACAAAACCCTAACCAACCCTACGAAACCCTTAAAATCTCTAAAAACCCCATAGTAAACCCTGAAAACCTCAAAAGAAACCCTAATACTCCATAAAGATCCCTAAAAAACCTAAAAACCCGTAAAGAACCACTAAAGCCACTAACAATGCTACATAAACCCAAACAATAGCTACAAAAAACAAAAAATGATTAAAAAAACACAAAACCCTACAAAACCCCAAAAATGATAAAATAACCCTAATAAAGCATAAAAAATACAAACACACCCCTAAAACCCAAAAAAACGCAAAAACCCCCAAGCAACTCAAAAAACCATAACAAACCCTAAAATCCCTAAAAAAAACCTAACAAGCCCTAATAATCACTAATAACCCCTAAGAACCACTAATAAACCCTAATGACCCCTAAAACCCACTATTAAACCCCAAAAACACTAATAAACACAAATAAATCATAACAACTTGTAATAAACACTAACAAACTCTATTAGACCCTAATAAACACTACAAAAGCCCTAAAACCCCTAATATTCAATAAAAACACTATTAAACTCTAATAAACCCTAATAATCACTAAAAACCATAAAAAACCTGACAAAATTCTACAAAAACCTCCAAATAAAAGCCCACAAAATCCTATAACCCACTAATAAACCCCATCAAACCCTAATAACCCCAACATAAATCATAACAAACCCTAACAACCCCAAATAAATCGTAACAAATCCTAACAATGCCAAATAAATCGTAACAAATAGAAACAAACCATAACAAACCCCTAATAAATTTCAACAAACCCTATGAAATAATAATAAACCCTATTAAATTGTAATAAACCCAAATACATGTTACAAAACCATAATAAATTCTAATAAATCCAAAATTACCCTAAAAAGGTTGATAAACCCTATAAAAAGCTATTAATTCCTAAAAAAGCCCAATAAATACCTAATATACAATAAAAACGCTAATAAACTCTAACAAATCCTAAAGAACACTAATAAACCCTAAAGACCCTAATAAACCCTAAAGAACCATAATAATCTCTAAAGAACACTAAAAACCCCTAAAGAACCCAAAAAACACTAAAACACATTATATAAACCCTAAAAACCGCTACAATACCCAAACAAACCATAAACTACAATAAAAAACCATAATAACCCCTATCAATCCAAAAAAGAACAAATAAACTCATAACCCCCCCCCCCCAAAAAAAACCATTAAAAAGCCATCAGATGCCAAAAAACCATAAACACCCGTAAACAACCCTAAAAAACTACAAACCAAAAACAACCATTAAAACCCTAAAAAAGGCATCAAATAGATACATAAACCATAAAAACATTACAAAAACCCTTAAAAATGTATAAAAACCCCTCAAACCGCAACATAAACAAAAAAACGCAACATAAACCCAAAAAACAATACATAAACCCTAAAACCACTACATAAACCCTAGAACTATAACATAAACCCAAAAAAAAACACAACATAAACAAAAAAAACCCAACATAAACATTAAAAAACACTACATAATCCCTAAAAACACAATATAAACCCTAAAAACACTACATGGACCCTAAAAATGTTACATAAACCCTAAAAAATGCAACATAAATGCTACATCACCACTAAAAATGCTACATAAACCCAGAAAACGCAACATTACCCCTAAAAAATGCTACATAAAACCTAAACCCTAAACATGCTCCATAAACCCTAAAAACATTACATAAACCCTAAAAATGATACATAAAATCTAAAACCGCTAACTAAACCCTAAAAACACTACATAAACACTAAAAATGCTACATAAACCCTAACAACGCTACAAGAACCCTAAAAAATTCTATAAAAACCCTAATGACGCTTTAAAACCCTCAAATACATTAAAACCTAATATACCATAACATAAAAAAAATAAACCCTAATAAACCCCTAATAAACTCGAATAATCCCTAAAAACACATTATAATTCGTAAAAACCCTAAGAAACTCTAGTCATCCATAATAAAACCCCAAAAATACTGAATAAACCCAAATAAATGATAATAAAACCTAATAAACCCTAAAAACACATTATGAAAACTTAAACAGCCCTAAACAACCCTAATAGACACTAATAAACACTAATAAACCCTAATAAACCCCAAACAAACCCTAAATAATCAATAATAAACCATAATGAAATCCAAATAAACCCTACTCAAACCTAACAAACCTCAACACACCATAATAACCCCTAAAAAAACCCTACAAAACCCTAATAATGAAAAAAAGCTAGTATACCATAAAAAATCCATAGAAACTCTGATCTGGAGTGCGGCGGTCTTGTCGGTCGTTGCCAATCCTTGAAGCTGTGTGGGGAGCCTTTGCGTTGGTCTGGATCGAGATTCTAGGTAATGGTTCTGATTTCTCTCTGAGGTTCTCAACGCGGAAGCAGGTTTGTTCTTGGACTTCTTTTTTGTGGTATAATGTTGTTGCTGGTCTGGAAAAGTGCTGCGTTCTGGGCTCTCTGTTTGGTTATGGTGGCTGTTTCCCGGATTGTGGTGGGATTGGATTGGTGCGGGTTTTTAGTTCGGTTATGAGATATTGGATGATTTCTGCTCTTGGTATGCGAGTTCTGTGGTGGATCTCCTTGGTAGGGAGGTGCCGGCTACTGGTCTTTGTGAAGAAGGATGATGATTTCTGTATGGATGTGCTGGATTCTGGTCTTTGCGAGTCTGGATACTGGTTGCTGCTTGGTGGTGAGCTGCAGAATGCTGGTGATGGTGAGGCTTGTGTTTTTTATGCTGGTGGTTCGGTGATGCTGGTTGCTGGTGGTTCTGGATGTTGGTTGCTGCTTGAATGGGAGATTCTGAAGCTATGGTTTATGGTCGTACTGGTGCTGGATGTTGTTTGTTGTTTGAGTTTGGATGTTGGTCGCTGGTTAGCTGTGAGGTACAGGATGCTGGGATGCTAGATGATGGTGGTGGCTGCTTTGCTTTGTGTGTTTTCTTTTTTCGTTCTTGACTTTTTTTATGTCTTTTGTCTAGGGTCGTTAAGGGTTTTTGGGTATGGTTCGATTGACCCATCCCCTCCCTTGTCTACTCAGTCTCTTTTTTCCTTATAATAAATTTGGGGGGTCAAGAATAGCCCGACCCTCGCATCTTCTTTGCCTAATAAAGACAAAAAGGCTAATATAGCATAAAAATCCCAAGAAACCCTAATAAACCATAATAAACTCTAATATAACCAATGAAACCCTAAAAACACTCACAAAAAAAATGCTCAAAAACAATAAAAACATCAAATGTTATCTAAAAATACCTAAAAAACACTAATATAGCCTAATAAAACAAAATAAACTAATAAACCTGTAACAAACCCTAATAAACCCTAATAAAAACTAATAAACCCTAAAAAAACCATAATAAAAGACTAAAAATACCTTCTCAAGCCTAATAAACCATGACACATCATAACAACACCTAATAAAACCCAACTAAACCCCAATAAAAAATGCAAAAAAACTATCAAAAAGCCCTAGAAACCCTAATAAACTATAATAAATTCAAATAAAAGCTAATAAATAATAAAAAATTCTCACAAAAACTAAAAACACACTAATAAAACCTAAAAAGTCATAAAAACCCCTCATATATATTAATAAAAACTAAAAACCACTCATATACCCTAATAAAAACACTAACAAACCCTAAAAATCCCTAACAAACCCTAATAAGTAATTCTCAACCCTAATAAACCCTAATAAAACCTTAAAGATACCAACTCAAAACTAATAAAACATTAAAATTACCTACTCAACCCTAGTAAACCTTAACACACCATAATAAATCATAATAAACCCAACTAAACCCTAAAAACACAAATATACCATTAAAAAGCCCTAAAAACCCTAATAAATGCTAATAAAACCTAACAAAGCTAAAAATTGCTAATAAACCCGAATAAACAATACTAAACACTAAAAAACCCTAATATACCTTCTAAAAAATTATTAAACCATAATGAACCATAATAAACCCTAATAAATCCTAAACATACCCAAATATACCATAATATACTATAATATACCCTAATACACCCAAATTAATCCTAATAAAACCCTATAAATACCATATAAAACCTAATAAACCTTGACACTCCATAATAAACCCTAATAAAATCCTAATAACCCACACGAAACCCTAAAAACGCTAATATACCATTAAAACCCCTAAAACCCTAACAAACCATAATAAATGCTAATAACACCAAAAAATCCAAAAAAATGATAGTAAATTCTAAAAATACCTCAAATAATAATAGTAGTAGTAATGCACGTGCATGTCCATATGCATGTGTGTGGTTTAAATAATAAATCATAACGCACGTGCATGTGCATATGCCTATGTATTTCCATGTGAATGATAATAAATAGTAAATAATAAATAATAATGCATGTGAATTGCATGTGTATGTGCAAATTCATGTGAATGATAATAAATAATAAATAATTATGCACATACTTGTAAATGTGCATGTGCATGTGCATGTGCATGGTAATAAACAATAAATAATTGCCAAGTTCACATGAATGTGAATTTGGATTTGAATGATAATAAATAATAAATAATAACACATGTGATAATAGAATAACGCATGTGCATTGCATTTGCATGTGCATGATAATAAATAATATATAATAATGCACGTGCATGTGAATTTACATGTAATGATTATGATAAAGACACATGCATGTGCATGGTAATAAATAATAAATAACAACGCACTTGCATGTGCTTTTGTATTTGATGATACAAACAACAACAACTACAAGAAGAAGAAAATGAATAATAATAATAATAATTGAATAACGCAGGTGAATTTCATGTACACGTGCATAGTAGAAAATAATAAATAATTAATAATAAATTAGAACGCAAATGCATGTGCATGTACAGTTACATTTGATGATAGTATTAATAATACTAATTGTAATAATAATAATAATAACGCATGCACGTGCATGGTAATAAATAATAAATAACAACACACATGCATGTGCATTTTCTTGTGATATTGATAATAATAATGATAATGATAATAATAATAATAATAATAAATGTTATAATAATAATAATAATAATAACAATAAAATAATAATACTAGTGCATTGCATATGCACATACATGGTAATAAATAATAAATAATAATGCACATGCATCTACATTTTCATGTGATGATAGTAATAATAACTACATAAGTAATAACAGTAGTAGTGGTGGTGATAGTAGTAGTAGTAATAATTTATATGATAATAGAATATTCCATGTGCATTACGTGTGCATGTGTATGGTAATAAATATTAACTCCCGTGCATTGAATTTTCATGTGATGATGATAATAATAACAATAACAATAACAATAATATTAATAATAACAACACATGTGATAATAGAATAACGCACGTTCATTGAATGTGTGTGTATGTGCATTTGGATTTATAGTTCATGTGATAACAACAACAAAAACAACAACAACAACAACAACAACAGCAACAACATCCACAATAATAATAATAACAATAACAATAACAACGCATGTGATAATAAAATAATGTGTGTGCATTGCATGTGCACTTTCCTGGTAAAAAAATATAATAATAATGCATGAGCAAGTGCATGTGAATTTGCATGAGATGATGATAATAATAATAATAATAACAGTAATAATAATTTGTAGTTGTTTAAAAACATAGGAGAAATGATAAAAGTGCTAGAAATGGTGTCTTGAAAAACCTAACAAATCACAGAGTCATTAAAAAAGCCATAACTTCTTTTCGAGGTGTTCATTTCTGCTCCGTGAATAGTCAAACTAAATCTCATGGAATGAACTATCATAAAAACAGGTTTTGGAGGCTGAAAATAAACACAGATCAGATGTTATGATCGTTTCATGAAAATTTTGACAGGGATCTGGACACAAAAATGGAGTTTTGGAGGCATTCTGATGGATTTTTGGGATTTTAGGGCCTCAAAAAAGACTTTAACATTGTTCAAGTTATCCTTCTACATAGATATCTTTGCTGCCTTCTGTTTGATATGTGGTAGAGCTCAAATGGACAACCGGAGTGAGAGTTATGGTCGTTTGAAGTTGATTTTTTCCTTGGAGTGGTATAACTAATATATCTTCTGTTTCATTGATCTTCTCACAGTTTCAATTAGACTTGGTCCTCACTCATCTCTAGAGCTTTGATTTTACTAGTCACAACACTCAAATAGACACCTAAAGTAGACATTATGCCTATTTTAGTGAGTTGTGGGATTCACAGGTTTTTAGGCGCTAAGAGGGTTTCTCAATTTAAAACGACAATAAATTCTGATACGTGTGTTCATTTTGGCTATACCACATATCAAATTGATGATTGTGAAAAGATACACACTCTGGTAACCATTGGAACCCTTTCTGACATTCTTCAACCCCCAAAAATACCCAAAATCCCTTTGGATGGTTAAAAGATTGGCTTCTCGTGTTCGTTTTGCAATAGCTTCTTCTATGGGTGTCCGTTTTGCCTCAACCTCATATCAAATCGATGCATGAGACTATGCCTACACTCCTATAACAATTGAATCACATTCTCACATCCTTGAAGGCCCAAAAGGTACTTAAATCATCCAAAAGACCATAACTTCTACTCCGGGAGTCCGTTTTGCCTCTTCCATATATCAAATCGAAGCTTTCGACTAGATCTACACTTATGTGACCAATAAGAACACCTTATCACTTTCTTAAAGACCTAAAAGGTCCTTAAGTACTCCAAATGACCATAACATCTACTCTGGGTGTCAGTTTTACCTCTACCACATATCAAATTGAAACTTGCGACGAGCTCTACACATATGTAACAACCCTGAACAACTAAATAACCCTAAAAACAATGAATAACCACATAAACACTAAAACCATTAAAACCCACGCAAAACCATAACAAATCCTAACAAACACTAACAATCCCTAACAAACCCTAACAAACCCTAAAAAAATCCACAAAACCCGAAAAAACCTAATAATTCATAAAAAACCCTAACAAACCCTAACAAGACCTAACAAACCCCATGAAGCACTAAGAAACCCAAATAAACACTAAAAACCCGAAGAAACCCTAAAAAACCCCTATGAAACCATAACAAAACCTTACATAACCCTAAAAACCCTAAAAACCCTATCAAAACCCAAATCAAACCTAAGAAACACTAACACACCCTTAGAAACCCAAACGCCATTAGAAACCCTAACACACCCTTAGAAACCCTAGAACACCCTTAGAAACCCCAACACACCCATAGAAAGCCTAACACATCCTAAAAAAGCCATAGAAACCACAACACTGCCTTAGAAACCCTAACCCGCCCATAAAAACCGTAACCCACCCTTAGAAACCCAAACCCACACTTAGAAACCCTAACAAACCCTCAGACACCATAAATCACTCTAATAAGAACTAATAAATCCTAACAAACCCTACCGACCAATAATAATCCATAATAAACCCTAATAAACCCTAAATCCCACTACTAAACCGTAATAAACACTTATAAATTGTAATAAACCCTAAAAAACCTATTAGACCCCAATAAAAGCTACAATTTACATAAAAACCCAAATATACAACAAAAAACGCTATTAAACCATTGAAAAGCTAATATTCACAAAAAAACCCTAACAAAACCGAAAAAACCTGACAAAAACCTAAAAAACCATAAAAACCCAAAAAACCCCAAAAAACCCTAAAAAACCTAAAAAACCCCAAAATTATAAAAAAAACCCTAAAACCCCTAAAAGGCCAAAAAACCGAAAAAATCGAAAACAAACCTAAAAACCCTAAAAAACCTCAAAAAACCCTAAAAACCCTAAAAACCACTACAAACGCTACAAAAATCCCTAAAAGCCTAAAAATTCCTAACAAAACGCTATCCAACCCTATGAAACCCTTAAAAACTCTAGAAACCCCCTAGAAAACCCTAAAACCCTCAAAAGAAACCCTAATACACCCTAAAGAACCCTAAAACCCTAAAACCTTAAAAACCCTAAAGAACCACTAATTCCACTAAGAACGCTACATAAACCCTATCAATTGCTACAAAAACCCGAAAAATGCTTCAAAACCCACAAAAAGCCACAAAACCCCAAAAAATGATAAAATAGCCGTAACAAATCATAAAAAATCCAAACACACCTATAAAACCCAAAAAAGGCATAAAACCCCAAACAACTCAAACAAACTGCAACAAACCCTAAAAACCCTAACAAAACCTAAAAAACCCCAATAAGTACTAATAACCCCTATGAACCACTAATAAACCCTAATAACCCATAAAACCATCTATTAAAACCTAAAACCCTAATAAACACTAATAAATAATAGTAACCTGTAATACACCCTAACAAACTCTATTAGACCCTAATAAATGCTACAAATGCCCTAAACCACTAATATACAATAAAAAACACTATTAAACCATAATAAACCATAATAATCTCTAAAAACCCTAACAAACCCGACAAAACACAACAAAAATCTCCAAATAATGGCCTACAAAACCCTACAACCCACTAATAGACCCTAAAAACCCATAATAATTCCAAAATAAATCGTAACAAACCCTAACAACCCCAAATAAATCGTAAAAAATCCTAACAATGCATAATAAATCGTAACAAACTAAAACAAACCATAACAAACCCGTAATAAACCTCAATAAACCCTAACAAATCATAATAAACCCTAATAAGTGGTAATAAACCCAAATACATGTTACTAAACCCTAATAAATAAAATAAACCTTAATAAGACTTAATAAACCCTAAATAACCCTAAAAGGTTGATAAACCCTAGAAAAAGCTATTAATGCCTACAAAAACCCAATAAAACCCCAATATACAATAAAAATGCTAATAAACTGTAACAAATCCTATAGAACAGTAATAAACCCTAATGAACCCTAATAAACCATAAAGAACCATATTAAACTCTAAAAAACACTAAAAATCCCAAATTTATCAAAAAATGCTAAAAAACATTATATAAACCCTAAAAACTGCTACAATACCCAAACAAACCCAAAAACACACTAAAAAACCTAACAACCTCTATTAAACCAAAAAAACAAATAAACCCATAAAACCCGCAAAAAAAATTAAAAAGCAATCAGATACCACAAAAAACCATAAAAACCCATTAACAACCCTTAAAAACCCTTAAAAACCCTAAAAACCATAAACAACCATTAAAACCATAAAAAGGCTTCAAATAGATACATAAACCCTAAAAACATTACATAAAGCCTAAAATATGCAATAGAAACCCTAAAAACGCAACATAAACCAAAAAATGCAACATAAACCCAAGAAACACCACATAAACCCTAAAATCACTACATAAACCCTAGAAATGTATCTTAAACACTAAAAACACAACATAATCTCTAAAAAACGAAACATAAACATTAAGAAACGCTACATAAAACCTAAAAACACAATATAAACCCAAAAAAATAGTACATGAACTGTAAAAATGATACATAAACCCTGAAAAATGAAACATAAACGCTACATCACCCAAAAAATGCTACATTAACCAGGAAAACGCAACATAAACCCTAAAAATGAAACATAAAACCTAAACCCTAAACATGCTAAAATATCCATAAAACGTTACATAAACCCTAAAAATGATACATAAAATCTAAAACCGCTAGCAATACTCTAAAAATGCTACATTAACACTAAAAATGCTACATAAACTCTAACAACGCTACACAAACCCTAAAAAAGCAACAAAAACCCTAAAGACGCTTCAAAACCCTCAAAAAATATTAAACCCTAATATACCATAATATAAAAAATTAAACCCTAATAAAACCCTAATAAGCCCTTAATAAACTCTAATATTCCCTAAAAACACCTTGTAATCCCTAAAAACCCTAATAAACTCTACTCAACCCTAAAAAACCCCCAAAAATACCTAATTAACCCTAATAAATGATAATAAAAACTAATAAACCCTAAAATCAAGTTATGAAAACCTAAACAACCCTAACCAACCTTAATAGACACTAATAAACCCTAATAAACCCCAAAAAGCCCTAAAAAGCCCTAATAAGCCATAAATAAAGCCAAATAAACTGTAATCAACCCTAGCAAAACTTAACACACCATAATAACCCCTAATAAAACCTTACAAAACACAAAAAATGAAAAAACACTAGTATACCTTAAAAATCTCTAGAAACCCTGATAAACTCTAATACAACCAAATAAACCCTAAAAACGCTCATAGATAATAAAAAACGATCACAAACAAAAAAATGCACTATATTACCAAAAAGGACCTAAAAACACTAATATAGCCTAATAAAGACAAAAAACTCTAATATACCATAAAAATCCCTAAAAACCTTAATAAACCATAAGAAACTCTAATATGACCTAAGAAACCCTAAAAACGCTCCAAAAAAAACAAAACGCTCACAAACAATAAAACACGCTATATTATCTAAAAAGACTTAACAAACACTAATATAACCAAATAAAACAAAAAAACTAATAAACCCATAACAAACCCTAAAAATCCCTAATTAACCATAATAAAAACTAATAAACCCTAATAAAACCCTAAAAATACCTTCTCTACCCTAATAAACCTTGACTCACCATAACAGAACCTAATAAAACCCAACTAAACCCCAATAAACAAAAAAACGAAAACAAACCATTAAAAATCCTTATAAACACAAATAAACCATAATAAATTCAAATGAAAGCTAATAAACCATTAAAAATGCTCACAAACACTAAAAAACGCTAATAAAACCAAAAAAATCATAACAACCCCTCATATATATTAACAAAAACTAAAAACACTCATATACCCTAATAAAAACACTAACAAACCCTAGTAAACCATAAAAATCCCTAACAAACCCTAATAAACCGTACTCAACCCTAATAAACCCTAATAAAACCTTAATGATACCGAATCAACCCTAATAAAACCCTAAAAATACCTAATCAACCCTAATAAACCTTAACACACCATAATAAACCATAATAAACCACACTAAACCCTAAAAAATGAAAATATACCATTAAAAAGCCCTAAAACCCCTAATAAATGCTAATAAAAACCAACAAAGATTAAAAGTGGCAATAAACCCTAATAAACACAACTAAACACTAAAAAACCCTAATATACCCTCTTAAAAATTAATAAACCATAATGAACCATAATAAACCCTAATAAATCCTATACATACCCAAATGTACCATAATATACCATAATATACCCTAATAAACCCATCCCAATACTAATAAAACCCTAAAAATACCTAATAAACCTTAATAAACCTTGACATGCCATAATAAACCCTAATAAAATCCTAATAACCCCCACCAAACCTTAAAAATGCTAATATACCATTAAAAACCCATAACTAACTATAATAAATGATAATAACACCTAAAAATCTTTAAAAATGATAGTAAACCCTAAAAATAACTCTAATAATAATACTATTAATAATGCATGTGCATATTCATATACAGGTGCATGGTTTAAATAATAAATCATAATGCACGTGCATGTACATATGCATGGGCATTGGCATGTGAATGATAATAAATAATAAATTATAAATAATAATGCATGTGAATTTAATGTGTATGTGCATGTGCATGTGAATGCTAATAAATAATAAATAATAACGCACATCTAAGTGCATGTGCATGTGCATGTGCATGGTAATAATCAATAAATAATAACAAAGTCCACATGAATGTGCATTTGCATGTGAATGATAACAAATACTAAATAATAACATATGTGATAATAGAATAACGCACATGCATTGAATGTGCGTGTTTATGTATTTGCAATTTCATTTACTTGTTCATTTTCATGTGATGATAACAACAACAACAACAACAATAACCACAATAATAATAAGTACAATAATTATAACAACATTTGTGATAATAAAATAACGTGTTTTCATTTCATGTGCTCGTGCATGGTAATAAAAAATATATAATAATACATGTGCATGTGCATGCACATGTGCATGAGATGATGGTAATAATAATAATAATAATAATAATAACAACAATAATAATAATAACAATGCATGTGATAATAGAATAATGCACGTGCATTGTATGTGTAGTGCATGGTAATAAATAATAACTCAAAGCACATGTGATGATAATATTAACAATATTAGTAATATTAATAATAATAGTGCATGTGATAATAGAATAACACACATGTATTGAATATGTGCGTGTATGGTAATAAATAATAACGCACGTGCATTTTCATTTTCATTTGATGATAATAACAATAATCACAATAATAGTAATAATAATAACAACAATAAAAATGCATGTGATAATAGAATAATGTAGGTGCCTTGCGTGTGCGCGTGCATGATAATAAATAATAATGGACGTGCATGTGCATTTGAATTTGATGATGATGATAATAATAATAATAATAACAATAACAACAACAACAACATATGCACGTGCATGGTAATAAATAATAAATAATAACTCATGTGTGTCTGCATTTTCATGTGATGATAATAATAATAATAGTAATAGTAATAACAAAAATGATAATTATAATAATAAAAATGATAATAATGATAATGATAATGATAATAATGATAATAATAATGTGTGTGATAATAGAATAACACACGTCCTAACAAACCATAACAAAACTTAACAAACCCTAACAACCACTAATAACCCCTAAGAACCACTAATAAACCCAAATAACACCTCAATCCCACGATTAAACCCTAAAACCCTAATAAAAACTAATAGATCATAATAACCTGTAATAAACCCTAAAAACCCTATTAGACTCTAATAAATGCTGCAAAAGCCCCAAAACCCATAATATACAATAAAAACACAATTGAACCATAATAAATCTTAATAATCACTAAAAACTCTAACAAACATGACAAAACACTACAAAACCCGCCAAATATTAGCCTACAAAACCCAACAACCCACTAATAAACCCTAAAAACCCTAAAAACCCCATAATAAGTCATAACAAACCCTAACAACCCCAAATAAATCATAACAAATCCTAACAATGCCAAATAAATCGTAACAAACTGAAACAAACCATAACAAACTCATAATAAACCGCAATAAACCCTAACAAATCATAATAAATCAAATAAATTGTAATAAACCCACATACATGTTAATAGACCCTAATAAATAAAATAAACCCTATGAAACCCTAATAAATATTTAATAACCCTAAAAAAGGTTGATAAACCATAGAAAAAGCTATTAATGCCTACAAAAGCCCAATAAAACCCTAATATACAATAAAAAATGCTATTAAACAGTAACAAATCCTAATTAACACTAATAAACCCTAAAGAATCGTAATAAACCCTAAATAACCCTAATAAACTCTAAAGAACACTAAAAACCCTAAAGAACTCAAAAAACAATAAACCACGTTACATAAACCCTAAAAATCGCTACAATATCCAAACAAACCCTAAAACACACTAAAAACCCTAACAAACCCTATCAATCCTGAAAAAACAAATAAACCATTAAAAACCCCCAAAACCATTGAAAAAACATGAAATACCATAAAAACAATAAACACCCATTAACAACCCATAAAAACCCTAAAAACCACTAAAAACCATAAAAAACCATTAAAACCCTTAAAAAGGAAAAAATAGATACATAATCCCTAAAAACGTTAAATAAACCCTAAAAAGGCAACATAAACCCAAAAAATGCAACAAAATCCTAAAAAACGCTATATAAACCAACAAATCACTACATAAACCCTGGGACCGTAACATAAACGCTAAAAAACGCAACATAAACATTAAAAATGCAATATAAAATCAAAAAACACAACATAAACCCTAAAAACACTACATGAACCCTATAAACATTACATAATCCCTAAAGAATGCAACATAAACGCAACATCACCCCTAAAAACGCTACATAAACCAAGAAAACGCAACATAAACCCTAAAAAATGCAACATAAAACCCAAACCCTAAACACGCAACATAAACCCTAAAAATGGTACATAAACCCTAAAAAATGCTTCACAAATCCTAAAACCTCTAACTAAACCCTAAAAGTGCTACATAAACACTAAAAATGCCACATAACCTCAAACAACTCTACACAAACACTAAAACATTCTACAAAAACACTAATGACTCTTCAAAACCCTCAAAAATATTAAACCCTAATATACCATAATATAAAAAATTAAACCCCAAAAAATAGCTAATAAACTCTAATAATCCCTAAAAACGCCTTATAATCCCTAAAAACCCTAAGAGACTCTAATAAACCCGAATAAATCCTCAAAAATACCTAATAAACTCTAATTAATGATAATAAAACCAAATAAACCATAAAAACATGTTAAGAAAACCTAAACAACCCAAACAAACCCTAATAGACACTAATAAACACAAATAAACCATAATAAATCCCCAACAAACCCTAAAAATATCTAATAAACCATAAATAAATACAAATAAACCCTACTCAACCCTAACAAACCTTAACACATTATAATGACCCCTAATAAAGCCCTACAAAACCCTAATAACGAAAAAAATTCTAGTATACTATAAAAAATCCCTAGAAACCATCATAAACCATATTAAACTCTAATATAACCTAAGAAACCCTAATAATGCTCACAAACAAAAATAAAACACCCACAAAAAATAAAAAATGCTATATTGTCTAAAAAGACTTAACAAACACTAATATAACCTAATAAAACAAAAAAACTAATAAACCCCTAACAAACCCAAATAAACCCTAAAAATCCCTAATAAACCTTAATAAAAGATAATAAATCCTAATAAAACCATAACAAAACCCTAAAAATACCTTTTCCACCATAATAAACCATGACACACGCTAATAAAACTTAATAAAAACAATAAAAAATGCTCACAAACACTAAAAACACGCTAATAAAACCTAAAAAGTCCTAACAATCCCTCATATATATTAACAAAAACTTAAAAACACTCAAATACCCTAATAAAAACAACAACAACCCCTTGTAAACCCTAAAAATCCTTAACAAACCCTAATAAACACTACTCAACCCTAATAAACCCTAATAAAACCCTAAATATACCTACTCAACCCTAATAAAACCCTAAAAATACCTACTCAACCCTAATAAACCTTAACACACTATAATAAACGATAAGAAATCCCACTAAACCAAAAAAAATGCAAATATACCATTAAAAAGCCCTAAAACCCCTAATAAATGCAAATAAAATCTAACAAAGCTTAAAAGCACTAATAAACTCTAATAAACACTACTAAACCATAAAAACCCCTAAAATACCCTCTTAAAAATTAATAAACCATAATGAATGATAATAAACCCTATTAAATCCTATATATACTCAAATATACCATAATATACCATAATATACCCTAATAAACTCAACTCAATCGTAATAAAACCCTAAAAATACCTAATAAACCATAATAATCCTTAACACACCATTATAAACCCTAATAAAATCCTAATAACCCCCACCAAACCCTAAAAAACACTAATATGCCATTAAAAACCCTAAAACCCTAAAAAACCGTAATAAATGTTAATAACACCTAAAAATTCTATAAAATTCTAGTAAACACTAAAAATACCTCTAATAATAGTAATTGTAATAATGCATGTGCATGTGCATATGCATGAGCCTAGTTTAAATAATAAATCATAACGCACATGCATGTGCATATTCCTCCGCATTTTCATATGAATGATAATAAATAATAAATAATAAATAATAAATAATAATGCTTGTGAATTACATGTGTATGTGCATGTTCATGTGAATGATAATAAATAATAAATAATAATACACATCCAAGTGCATGTCCATGTGCATGTGCAAGGTAACAAACAATAAATAATAACCAAGTCCACATGAATGTTCATTTGCTTGTGAATGATAATAAATAATAAATAATAACACATGTGATAATAGAATAATGCACCTGCATTGCGTGTGCACATGCATGAGAATAAATAATAATAACACATGTGATAATAGAATAACGCTAGTGAATTGCATTTCCATGTGCATGATAATAAATAATAAATAATAACTCATGTGCATGTGCATTTACATTTAATGATAATGATAATGATAATGATGAATGCACGTGCATGGTAATGAATAATAAATAACAACGCTCATGCATGTGCATTTTTATTTGATGATTCAAACAAAAATTATTATTATTATTATTATTATTATTATTATAATAGAATAACTCAAGTGCATTTCATGTGCACGTGCATAGTAGTAAATAATAAATAAATAATAATAAATAAGAACGCACATGCATGTGCATGTGCTTTTATATTTGATAATAATATTAATAATACTAATTGTAATAATAATAATAATAATGCATGCACATGCATGGTAATAAAGAATAAATAACAATGCACATGCATGTGAATTTTCATGTGAGAATGATAATAACAATGATAATGATAATGATAATGATAATAATAATAATAATAATCATAAATGAATAGTACAAGTGCATTACATATGCACGTGCAGGGTAATAAATAATAAATAATAACGCATGTGCATCTATATTTTCATGTAATGATAGTAATAATAATATAAGTAGTAATAATAGTATTAGTAGTGGTGATAATAGTAGTAGTACCAATGCATGTGATAATAGAATATTGCATGTGCATTACGTGTGCACCTTCATGGAAAAAAATAATAACCCCTGTGCATTGAATTTTCATGTGATGATGATGATGATGATGATGATGATGATAATAATAATAATAATAATAATAACAACACATGTGATAACAGAATAACATGCGTGCATTTAATGTACGTGTCTGTGCATTCGCATGTGCATTATCATGTGATGATAACAAAAACAAAAACAACACCCCCCACAATAATAATAATAAAAATAATAATAACAATGCATGTGATAATAAAATAACGTGTGTGCATTTCATGTGCGCGTGCATGGTAATAAAAATATAATAATAACGCACGTGCATGTGCATGTGCATGTGGATGAGATGATGATAATCATAATAATAAAAATAATAATAAGTTATAGTTGTTTGACAAAACAACAGACATGATAAACATGCTAGAAATGCGGTCTCAAAAATCCTAACAAATCACAGAGTCATTGAAAAAGGAATAACTTCTTCTTCAGGTGTCCATTTCTACCCTGTGAATAGTCAAACTGAATCTCATGGAATGAACTACGATAAAAATATGTGTCGAAATCCAAACAAACACACAGATTAGAAGTTATGACCATTTTATGAAAAATTTGACAGGGATCCGTACACAGAAATGAGGTTTTGTAGGACTTCTGATGGGTTTCTAGGATTTTATGGTCCCAAACATGTCTTTAAATCTGTTAAAGTCATCCTTCTGGATAGATCTCTTCACTATTTTCGATCTGATATGTGGTAGAGCTCAAACGGACAACCGGAGCGAAAGTTATTTCCGTTTGATGTTGGACTTTTTTTGAGTGGTATTACTAATATATATTATATTTCATTGACCTTCTCATAGATTCTACTAAAAATGGTCCTCACTTATCTCCCAAGCTTCAATTTTACTGGTCACAGTGCTCAAACGGACACCCGAAGGAGAAGTTATGCCTATTTTTGTGAGTTGTGGGTTTCTTAGGTTTTTAGGCGCTATGAGAGTTGCTCAATTTAAAATGACAATAACTTATTCTAGGTGCGTGCATTTTGGCTCTACCACATATCAAATCGAATATTGTTAAAATTTACACACTCGGGTAACCACTAGAACCCTTTTTGACATTTTCCAACCCCCCAAGAGACCCAAAATCCGTTTGGTTGGTCAGAAGAATGGCTTCTGGTGTCCGTTTGGCAATAACTTCTTCTATGGGTGTCCATCTTGCCTCTTCCACATATAAAATCAAAGCTTGTGACTATACCTACAATCCTATAACAACTAAACCACCTTCTCATATCCGTGAAGGCCCAAAAATGTACTCAAACCCTCCAAAAGATCATAACTTCTTCTCCAGGACCCCGTTTCGCTTATAACTTTTATCAAATCGACGATTTCGACTAGATCTACACATCTGTGACCAACATGAACACCGTGTCACATTATTAAAGTCCCAAAAGGTCCTTAAGTCCACCAAATAACTATAACTTTTGCTCTGGGTGTCTGTTTCACCTCTACCACATATCAAATTTAATCTTGAGAATTTCTCTACACATCTATGACAACCATGAAAAACTAAATAACCCTAAAAAACATGAATAACCCCATAAACACTAAAAACCCTTAAAAACCATGAAAAACCCTAACAAACCCTAACAAACCCTAACATACACTAACAAACCCTAACAAACCCAAACAAATCCTAACAAACCCTAACAAACCCCAGAACACCCTAAAAACATAAAAACCCTAACAAACACTAAAAAACCCTAAAAACTCCTAAAAAGCCCTAACAAACCCCAAGAAGAATAAAGAAACCCTAAAAACCCCTATGAAACCAAAAGAAACCCTAACAAAACCCTAAAAACCCTAAGAAAAACTAAGAAACACTAACACACTCATAGAAACTCTAACACACCCTTAGAAATGCTAACACACCCTTAGAAACCCTAGAACACCCTCAGAAACCCCAATAGAACCATAGAAACCCTAACACAACCTTAGAAACCCTTAAAAACCATATCACACCCTTATAAACCCTAATCCGCCCATAAAAAACCTAACCCACCATTACCGCAAACCATTTTTTTTTCATTTTTCAGAAGCCGGTTTAGGGGTCCCGGTATCCCAACAAAACAACTACAAACAAGCCAGACACAATAAACCAAAATGACATACACATCATAATAACCAGATTCATCTCTGAATCCCAAGCATGAGTTTTCTTCTCCAGTAGACGATTCCCAATCTGGATGCCTCTAAAAACCCCCACTTTGAACCCGACTCCTATGCTGATCAAGAACAGATTGGTCTGGACATGCCTTCATGACCACTGACCCCTTTTTAAAGGCCACAATCACCTCGTTGTTCCGCTTTGTTGAAGATCGAGTCCGCATCGGTCTCGGAAGAAACAAATAGTCCTTCCTTTGTCTTCTTCTTGGGGTTACAGAAAAAGGACCTTTATCTGAATCCAAAATCATATTCCCACTTTTAACAACATCACTGAATGAAAGGCCCACTGGACCAATCACATTAACTTTTACCTCCGAAGAATTCTCCCTTTCAAATCCGGATCACTCCCTCAAAGCAGCATCACCAAACTACGAGTTTCTCCCTTGCCTTTGGGTTGGAGTTTTTCACTCCATTAGCGGGAGGCACCTATCCTTAGCATCAGCACTTTCAACAATGGATTAAACATTATTCCCCAGCCTCTGGTCCAGACTCTCCACCATAGGACTCTCCACCACAGGACTACGCCAATCCTCAGTAGCAGCACAATCCACCATCTTGTAACCTGCTTCATGGCTCAACCATCCAGCCTGTTGGTCCTCCCCTAGCTTATCAACAACTGGAACTGTCTCAAGCACCCGAAAATCAATTTTTTGTTCTTCCAAGGTCTTCCCACCATCCTCACCTCCTACCACAACACCCTCCTCCAAACCCGCATCTGCCATGTCTTCAGAGAGTCCTTTGAACCTGTTCCTCAAATAAATAAATGGCTTCGCCAGAGGATCAGGGTTTTTAGAAACCTTAGCACTAGATGCGATGATTTCCTCCACAAGACTGACTTCTCTTCCATCCCCACTCTGCACTGAACTCAGCCCAACCATGGTAGCATCAGGGACTCCCAGATCCTGCATTAATCTGTTGAAAACTTCAGACACCAGTGGATTACCCTGGCTCGACTTAGCAGTGGTTGCCTCAGTGATCTGATTTCCCTCAAAAGACACCTTGCGGGACCTCGATGAATTGGTATCCCGAGCATCACCAGACCGACGAGTATCCTTGTCTTCACCAGCCAGTTTCATAGATCTCGAAATCGGACCTGCCTTGATGCCACTTCTTGCACCATCCACAGTGCTCACAGAAACAGAATTCCCATTACAACAAGCTTGTGACATCCGTGACCTCCGTTCATGTTGGCAAACCTCGACTGAATTCCCATATCTCTTGAAAAAGCCACAAAACATAGTCTAATTCTCATAAATAACTCTCTGTTTTCATCAGTATTCCTCACCGATTTTGATCCAAACGAATTCAAAAGGGGTGCGAGAAGCATCCATTTCGACGCACACCCGCGGGTTCACTGGATGACAGACCATCTCGGTGCGACAATCAGAGAATAAATATCTACCAATCAGATTTCCCAACATACTTATAATCGAAGGGTTTTGAAACAGCAAAGGAAGGGAAGGAAAACTTACCCACACCACCATGGATGACTAATCGCAGTTCATATGAAGATCGAACGACCATCGCAAAATCATAAAATGAAAACATTTGAAGCTACGAGGAGAAGTTGACCAATCTCGAATGAGGACTTCCTCTGAATCAAACCTAATCATGATTTTCCTGTTGTCCAATAAACCGACGACTGCTCTATCATGAAGATCCCAGGCATCAAAGATAAACCAGTCAGAATCATCAACTGACGGCCTGCTGTGCTTGAACCGAGACACCAGGGTGAGGTTCAATAAAGCCGAGGCTTCCGAAAACTCAAAAGAGGAAATTGGAAGGTTCAGAAAACCATCTATCAAATCCGGAACATTAGGGTTTAAAGAGGAATTCGGAAATGGGGGAAGAAACTCCAGGTTAGAGAAGGGTCGAAATGGCCTGGATTTCCCGTGAAACGACGATTCCCCCACCCCCACGAAGGGGGAAGGAGCCGACACAGAGGCTGTCGTCATCACCAGGAGGGGAAGTTCATCGCGGAGGAAATTTTCGAGCCCCCAGAATCACAATCTAACCCACCCATAGAAACCCTAACACACCCTCATAAACCCTAACAAACCCTTAGACACCCTAAATCACTCTAATAAGCACTAATAAATCCTAACAAACCCTACTAACCAATAATATACTATAATAAACCCTAATAAACCCTAATGCCTACTACTAAACCCTAATAAACACTAATAAATTGTAATAATCCCTAAAAACCCAATTAGACCCCAATAAAAGCTACAAAATTCCTAAAAACCCAAATATACAACAAAAATGCTATTAATCCATTCAAAACGCAAATATTCAAAAACAAAATTCCTAAAACCCCGACAAAACCTGACAAATCCCTAAAAAAACCCTAAAAACCCTAAAAAATCTAAGAACCCTACAAACCCAAAATACCTTAAAAATCCTAAAAACCCTAAAAAAACTAAAAAACCCTAAAACCCCTAAAAACACGAAAAAAATGAAAAAAAATAAAAAATAACCCTTAAAACCCTTAAAAACCCTCAAAAAACCTCTAGAAAACCTCAAAAAATGCTAAACACCATAAACCCCCTAAAAACACTAAAAAACCCTAAAAAACTAAAAATGACTAACAAAAACCTAACCAAACCTTTTTAACCCTTAAAACCCATAAAACCTCCTAACAAACCCTAATATTCTCAAACAAAACCCTAATACACCATAAAGAACCATAAAGTACCCTAAAAGCCCTAAATAACCACTAAAGCCACTAACAACACTACATGAACCCTAATAATTGCATCAAAAAACCGAAAAATTCTTTAAACCCCAAAAAACACAACAAAACCCCAAAAATGCTAAAAAATCCTAACAAAGCATAAAAAATCCAAACACACCCATATAACACAAAAAAAATGCATAAAACCCCAAACAACTTAAACAAATCATAACAAACCCTAAAAACCCTAACAAAACCTAACGAACCCTAACAAAAACTAATAAACCCTAAGAACCACTGATAAACACTAATAACCCCTAAAACCCAATATTAAACCCTAAAAACCCTATTAAACACTAATAAATTGTAATAATCTGTAATAAACCCTAAAAAACTCTATTAGACCCTAATAAATTCTACAAAAGCCCTAAATCCCCTAATATACAATAAAAAACACTATAAAACTATAATAAACCATAAGAATCACTAAAAACCCTAAAAAACCAGACAAAACGCTACAAAACCCTCCTAATAATAGCCTACAAAACCCTACAAGCCACTAATAAACCCTAAAAAACCCTAATAACCCCAAAATAAATCGTAACAAACCATGAAAACCCCAAATAAATCGTAAAAAATCCTAACAACTCTAAATAAATCGTAACAAACTGAAACAAAACATAACAAACCCCTAATAAACCGCAATAAACCCTTACAAATCATAATAAAACCTAATAAATTGTAATAAACCCAAATACACGTTGCTAAACTCTAATAAATAAAATAAACCCTAATAAACCCTAATAAATCCTAAATGACCCTAAAAAGGTTGATAAACCCTATAAAAAGCTATTAATCCCTACAAAAGACCAATAAAACCATAATATACAATAAAAATGCTAATAAACTGTAATAAATCCTAAAGAACACTAATAAACCCTAAATAACCCTAATAAACCATAAAGAACCATATTAAACCTTAAAGAACACTAAAAACCCTAAAGAATCCAAAAAAATGCTAAAACACATTATATAAACCCTAAAAACCAATACAATACCCAAACTGACCCTAAAACACACTAAAAACCCCTAACAACCCATATCAATCCCAAAAAAATAAATAAACCCATAACCCCCCCCCCCCCCGAACCATTAAAAATACATCAAATACCATAAAAAACCATAAACAACTATAAACAACCATTAAAACCACTAAAATATACAAGCCATAAACAACCATTAAACCCCTAAAAAGGATTCAAATAGATACATAAACCCTAAAAACATTACATAAACCCTTAAAAATTCAACAAGAACCCTAAAAACGCTACATAAACCAAAAAACACAACCTAAACCCCCAAAACGCTACATAATCTCAAAAAATCACTATCTAAACCCTAGAACTGTAACATGAACCCTAAAAAACACGACATAAACCCAAAAAAAGAAGATAAACATTAAAAAAAAACTACATAAAACCTAAAAAAACAATATAAACCCTAAAAACACAACATGAACCCTAAAAACATTACATAAACCCTAAAAAATGCAACATAAATGCTACATCACCCCTAAAAACGCTACATATAACCAGAAAATGCAACATAAACCCTAAAAAATTCTACATAAAACCTAAACCCTAAACACGGTACATAAACCATAAAACGTTACATAAACCCTAAAAATGATACATAAAATCTAAAACTGCCAAATAAATCCTAAAAACGCTATATAAATACTAAAAATGCTACATAAACTCTAACAACGCTACACAAGCATTAAAAAATGCTAAAAAACCCCTAAAGACGCTTCAAAACCCTCAAAAATATTAAACCCTAATATAACATAACAAAAAAAATTAAAACTTAATAAACTCTAATAATCCCTAAAAACACCTTATAATCCCTTAAAACCCTGTGAAACTCTACTCAACCCTAATAAAACCCCTAAAATACATAATAAACCCTTATAAATGATAATAAAACCTAATAAACCCTAATAACCTATTAAGAAAACCTAAACAACCCTAACCAACCCTAATAGACACTAATAAACCCCAAACAAACCCTAAAAATCCCTAATAAACCATAAATAAAGCCAAATAAACCCTACTCAACCCTAAAAAACCATAACACACCATAATAACCCCGAATAAAACCCTACAAAACCCTAATAATGAAAAAACTGCTAGTATACCTTAAAAATCCCAAGAAAACCTGATAAAATCTAATATAACCTAATAAACCATAAAAATTCTCACAAACAATAAAAAAATGATCACAAATAATAAAAACATGCTATATTACCTAAAAATACCTAAAAAACTAATATAACCTAATGAAGACAAAAAATGGTAATATACCATAAAAACCCCTAGAAACGCTAATAAACCATAATAAACTCTAATATAACCTAAGAAACCCTAAAAACATTCACAAACAAAAACAAAATGCTCACAAACAATAAAAACATGCTATATTATCTAAAAAGACCTAACAAACACTAATATAACCTAATTAAACAAAAACACTAAAAAACCCCTAACAAACCCTAATAAACACTAAAAGTACCTAATAAACCCAAATAAAAACTAATAAACCCTAATAAAACCATAATTAAACCCTAAAATTACCTTCTCAACCCTAATAAACCTCGACACACCATAAAAAAACCTAATAAAACCCAATTAAACCCCAATTAACAAACACAAAGGAAAACAAACCATTAAAAAGCCCTAGAAACCCTAATAAACCATAATAAATTCAAATAAAATCTAATAAACCATTAAAAATTCTCACAAACACTAAAAACACGCTAATAAAACCTAAAAAGTCATAATAGCCCCTCATATATATTAACAAAAACTAAAAAACACTCATATACTCTAATAAAAACACTAACAAACCATAGTAAACCCTAAAAATCCCTAACAAACCCAAATAAACCAAACTCAACACTAATAAACCCTAATAAAACCTTAAAGAAACCGACTCAATCCTAATAATACCCTAAAAATACCTACTCAACCTTAATAAACCTTAACACACCACAATAAACCCCACTAAACCCTAGAAACACAAATATACCATTAAAAAGACCAAAAACCCCTAATAAATGCTAATAAAACCTAACAGAGCTTAAAAGCGCTAGTAAACAGATTAAACACTTCTAAACGCTAAAAAACCCTAATATACCCTCTTAAAAATTAATAAACCATAATAAACCATAATAAACCCTAATAAATCCTAAACATACCCAAATATACCATAATATACAATAATATACCTTAATAAACCTAACAAAATCCTAATAAAACCCTAAAAATACCTAATATATCATAATAAACCTTGAAACACTGTAATAAACCCTAATAAAATCCTAATAACCCCCACCAAACCCTAAAAACAACTATTATACCATTAAAACCCCATAAAACCCTAACAAACCATAATAAATGTTAACAACACTGAAAAATCCTAAAAAATGATTGTAAACCCTAAAAATACCCCTAATAATAGTAGTAGTAATAACACAGGTGCATGTGCATATTCATGTGCATGGTTTAAATAAAAAATTATAACGCACATGCATGTGCATATTCCTGGGGATTTTAATGTGAATGATAATAAATAATAAATAATAAATAATAACGCATGTGAGTTGCATGTGTATGTGCATGTTCATGTGAATGATAATAAATAATAAATAATTACGCACATACAAGTGCATGTGCATGTGCATGTGCATGGTAATAAAAAATAAATAATAACCAAGTCCACATGAATGTGAATTTTCATATGAATGATAATAAACAGTAAATAATAACACATGTGATATTAGAATAACGCACGTGCATTAGAATAAATAATAATAACACATGTGATAATAGAATTACTCAAGTGCATTGCATTTGCCTGTGCATGAAAATAAATAATATATAATAACGCACGTGCATATGCATTTACATGTAATGATAATGGTAATGATGCATGCACGTGCATGGTAATAAATAATAAATAACAACGCACGTGCATGTGCATATGTATTTGGTGATACAAACAACAACAACAACGACAACAACAACAACAAAAATAATAATAGAATAACGCAAGTGCATTTCATGTGCACGTGCATAGTAGTAAATAATAAATAAATAATAATAAATAAGAACACACATGCATGTGCATGTGCATTTACATTTGAGGATAATAATAATAATACTAATTGTAACAATAATAATAATAATGCATGCACGTGCATGGTAATAAATAATAAATAACAACGCACATGCATGTGCATTTGCATATGATAATGATAATAATAATGATAATGATAATAATAATAATAATAATAAAAACACAAGTGCATTGCATATTCACGTAGATGTTAATAAATATTAAATAATAATGCACGTGCATCTACATTTGCATGTGACGATAGTAATAATAACAACATTAGTAATAATAGTAGTAGTAGTGGTGATAATAGTAGTAGTACTAATGCATATGATAATAGAATATTTCATGTGCATTATGTGTGCATGTGTATGGTTATAAATAATAACTATCGTGCATTGCATTTGCATGTGATGATGATGATGATGATGATGATGATGATATTATTATTATTATTATTATTAATATTAATAATAACAATGCATGTGATAATAGAATAACTCACGTTCATTGAATGTGAGTGTATGTACATTTGGATGTGCATTTTCATGTGATGATAACAACAACAACAACTACAACAACCACAATAATAATAATAACAATAATAATAACAATGCATGTGATAATAAAATAACATTTGAGCATTCCATGTGCACGTGCATGGTAATAAAAATATAATAATAGTGCATGTGCATTTGAATGTGCATTTCCATGAGATGATGATGATAATAATAATAATAATAGTTATAATAAGTTACAGTTGTTTTAAAAAATAGCAGACAGGGCAAAAGAGCTAGAAATGGTGTCTCAAAAAACCTGAAAAATCACAGAGTCATTAAAAAGAAATAACTTCTTCTTCAGGGGTCCATTTCTTCTCTGTGAATATTCAAACTAAATCTCATGGAATGAACTACAGTAAAAATAGGTGCTGGAGGCTGAACAGACACACAGATCAGAAGTTAGGACTATTTTATGAAAACTTTGACAGGGATCCAGACCCGAAAATGGAGTTTTGGAGGACTTCTGATGGTTTTTGGGATTTTAGGGTCCCAAACATGACTTGAAATTTATTCAAATAAGCCTTCTACATATATCGCTTTGTTGCCTTTTATTTGATATGTCGTAGAGCTCAAACAGACAACCGGAGTGAAAGTTATGGTCATTTGATGTTTGATATTTTTTGGAGTGGTATAACTAATATATATTATGTTTCTTTGATCTTCTCATAGTTTCTATTAGACTTTGTCCTCACTCATCTCACGAGATTCTATTTTACTAGTCACAACGCTCAAACGGACACCCGAAGGAGAAGTTATGACTATTTTAGTGAGTTACGGGTTACGTAGGTTTTTAGGCGCTGGGAGGGTTTCCCAATTTAAAACGCCAATAACTTCTACTAAGTGTGTTCATTTTGGATCTACCTCATATCAAATCAATGATTGTGAAATGAACACACTCGTAACCACTGAAACCCTTTCTGATATTCTTCAACCCCCCCCAAAGACCCAAAATCCCTTTGGATGGTCAAAATATTGGCTTCTGGTGTCCGTTTAGCAATAACTTCTTCTATGGGTGTCTGTTTTTCCTCTACCACATATCAAATCGAATCTTGAGACTATACCTACAATCCTATGACCACTGAAGCACCTTATCACATCCATGAAGCCCAATATGGTACTTAAACCCTCCAAAAGACCATAACTTCTACTCTGAGAGTCTGTTTTTCCTCTACCATATATCTAATCGAAGCATTCGACTAGATCTACACATATGTGACAAATAGGAACAACTTATCACATTTATAAAGACCCAAAAGGTCCTTAAGTCCTCCAAATGACCATATTTTCTGCTTTGGGTTTATGTTTCACCTCTACCACATATCAAATTGAAGCTTGAGACTGGCTCTACCATATGTGAAAACCATGAATAACTAAATAACCCTAACAACCCATGAATAACCCCAAAAACACTAAAAACCATTAAAAACCACAAAAATTCCTAAAAACCCTATCAAACCCTAAAAAACACTAACAAACCCTAACATACCCTAAAAACCCTATCAAACCCTAACAAATCCTAACAAACCCCAAAAAACCCTAAAAACAAAAAAACCCCTAAAAACCCCTAACAAACCCAAACAAGCCCTAACAAACCCCAAGAAGCACTAAGAAACCCCAATAAACACAAAAAACAATAAGAAACCCCAAAATCCCTAAGAAACCATTAGAAACACTAACATAACCCTAAAAACCCTAAAAACCCTAACAAAAAGCTATGCCAGCCTAAGAAAGACTAACACACCCTTGAAACCCTAACACACCCTTATAAAACCTGACACACCATTAGAAACCCTAGCACACCCTTAGAAACCCCAACGCACTCATAGAAACCATAACATAAACTTAGAAACCCATATAAACCATAGCACACCCTTAGAATCCCAAACCTGCACATGAAAATCCCAACCCACCCTTAGAAACCCTAACACACACTTAGAAACCCTAACAAACCCTTAAAAACCATAAATCACTCTAATAAGAACTAGTAAATCCTTATAATCCCTACCAACCAATAATAAACCATTATAAACCCTAATAAACCCTATAGCCCACTACTAAACCCTAATAAACACTAATAAATCGTAATAAACCCTAAAAACCCTATTAGACCCTAATAAAAGCTAAAAAATACAGAAAAAACCAAATATACAACAAAAACTCTATTAAACCATTCAAAATTTAAATATTCACAAAAAACCCTATAAAACCCGGCAAAACTTGAAAAAACCCTAAAAAACCATAAAAACCCAAACAAAACCCTAAAAACCATAAAAAACCCTAAAACCCTAAACCCCTAAAAAACCCTAAAACCACTAAAAACCCTAAAACCCCCCAAAAAAATGAAAATACTGCAAATACCCGAAAACAATCCTAAAAAATCCTAAAAGAACCTTAAAAATCTCAAAAAACACTAAAAAACCTAAAAACCACTAAAACCACTAAAACCACTAAAAACCCTAAAAGGCTAAAATTGCCTAAAAAACCCTAACAAACCTATGAAGCCATTAAAAACCCTAAAACCCCCTAGAAAACCCTAAAAACTCAAAAGATACCTTAATACACCCTAAAGAACCCTAAAACCCCTAAAAATCCTAAATAACCCTAAAGAACCACTATAGCCACCAACAAAACTACATAAACCCTATCAATTGCTACAAAAACCTTGAAAATGCTTCAAACCCCACAAAATGCAACAAAACCCCAAAAAATGCTAAAATAACCCTAACAAAGCATAAAAAATCCAAACACACCCATAAAAACCAAAAAAACACATAAAACCCCAAACAACTCAAACAAACCTTAACAATCCCTAAAAACTCTAACAAAACCTAAAAAACCCTAACAACCACTAATAACCCCTATGAACCACTAATAAACCCTAATAACCCATAAAACCCACTATTAAACCCTAAAAACCATAATAAACACTAGTAAATCGTAATAACCCGTAATAAACCCTAACAAACTCTATTAGACCCTAATAAATGCTACAAAATCCCTAAAACCCGTAATATACAATAAAAAACACTATTAAACCATAATTAACCCTAATAATCACTAAAAACCATATCAAACCCGACAAAACACTAAAAAAAATTCCAAATAATATCCTACAAAACCCTAAAACCCACTAATAAAACCTAAAAAATCCTAATAACCCCAAAAAAAATGTAACAAACCATAACAACCCCAAATAAATCATAACAAATCCTAACAATGCCAAATATATCGTAACAAACTTAAACAAATCACAATAAACCCCTAATAAACCACAATAAACCCTAATAAATCATAATATACCCTAATAAGTCATAATAAACCCAAATACTAGTAACTAAACCCTAATAAATAAAATAAACCTTAATAAACCCTAATAAATAAAAAATAACCCTAAAAAAGGTTGATAAACCCTAGAAAAAGCTATTAATGCCTACAAAAGCCCAATAAAATCCTAATATACAATAAAAATGCTAATAAACTGTAACAAATCCTAAAGAATACTAATAAACCCTAAAGAAACCTAACAAACCCTAATGAACCATATTAAACTATAAAAAAACTTAAAACCCTAAAGAACCCAAAAACACTAAAACACATTATATAAACCCTAAAAACCACAAAAATACCCAAACAAACCCTAAAACACACTAAAAACCCTAACAACCCCTATCAATCCCAAAAAAACATATAAACCCATAAAACCCATCAAAAACCAATAAAAATCCATCAGATACAATAAAAAACCATAAACACCCGTTAACAACCCTTAAAAACAATAAAAACACTAAAAACTATAAACAACCATTAAAACCATAAAAGGCTTAAATAGATACATAAACCCTTAAAATGTTACATAAACCCTAAAATATGCAACAAAAACCCTAAAAACGCAACATAAATCCAAAAAACACTACATAAACCCTTAAAGAACTACATAAACCCTAGAATTGTAACATAAACCATAAAAATCCCAACATAAACCCTAAAAACGCAACATAAACATTAAAAAACGCTACATAAAACCTAAAAACACAATATAATCCATAAAAACACTACAAGAACCCTAAAAACATTACATAAACCCAGAAAAATGCAACATAAACACTACTTGACCCCTAAAAATGCTACATTAACCAAGGAAATGCAACATAAACCCTAAAAATGATACATAAAACCTAAACCCTAAACACACTATAGAAACACTAAAAATGTTACGTTAACCCTAAAAATGATACATAAAACCTAAAACCTCTAACTAAACCATAAAAATTCTACATTAACACTAAAAATGCTACATAATCTCCAACAACGCTACACAAACCCTAACAAATGCTACAAAACACCTATAGACGCTTCAAAACCCTCAAAAATACTAAACCCTAATATTCCATAATATAAAAAATTAAACCCTAATAAACCTCTAATAATCCCCTAAATAACCACTAAATCCACTAACAACACTACATAAACCCTAACAATTGCTACAAAAACCAAAAATAGCATCAAAACCCTCAAAACGCAACAAAACCCCAAAAACCACTAATATAACCCTAACAAAGCATAAAAAATCCCAACACAAACATAAAACCCAAAAAATGCATAAAACCCCAAACAACTCAAACAAGCCGTAACAAACCCTAACAAACCCTAACAAAACCTAACAAACCCTAACATCCACGAATAACCCCTAAGAACCACTAATAAACCCTAATAAACCCCAAAACCTACTATTAAACCCTAAAACCCCTAATAAACACTAATAAATCATAACAACCTGTAATAAACCCTAAAAAACTCTATTAGACCCTAATAAATGCTAAAAAAACCATAAAACGACTAATATATGATAAAAACACTATTAAACCATAATAAACCCCAATAATCACTAAAAACCCTAACTAACCCGACAAAAAACTACAAAAACCACCAAATAATAGCCTACAAAACCCTAAAACTCAATAATAAACCCTAACAAACCCTAAGAACCCCAAAATAAATCGTAACAAACCCTAACAACCCCAAATAAATCGTAAAAAATTCTAAGAACAGCAAATAAATCGTAACAAAATGAAACAAACCATAACAAACCCCTAATAAACCACAATAAACCCTAACAAAGAATAATAAACCCTAACAAATCGTAATAAACCCAAATACATGTTACTAAACCCTAATAAATAAAATAAACCCCTAATAAATCCTAAATAACCCCAAAAAAGGTTGATAAACCCTAGAAAAATCAATTAATGCCTACAAAAGCCAAATAAAACCATAATATACAACAAAAAATGCTAATAAATAGTAAAAAATCCTTTAGAACACTAATAAACCCTAAATAACCCTAATAAACCATAAAGAACCATATTAAACTCTAAATAACACTAAGCAAACCCTAAAGAACCCAAAAAGCACCAAAACACATTATATAAACCCTAAAAACTGCTACAATACCCAAACAAACCCAAAAAACAAACTAAAAAACCCTAACAACCCCTATCAATCCCCAAAAAAAAAATAAACCCATAACCCCCCCCCCCCAAAAAAAACATTAAAAAGCCATCATATACCATAAAAACCAAAAACACCCGTTAACAACCCTTAAAAACCCTAAAAAACACTACAAACCAAAAATAACCATTAAAACCCTAAAAAGGCTTCAAATAGATACATAACCCCTAAAAATGTCACATAAACCCTCAAAATGCACCAAAAACCCTAAAAATTCAACATAAACAAAAAACGCAACATAAACCCAAAAAACGCTACATAAACCCTATAAGCACTACATACACCCTAGAACTGTAACATAAACCCTATAAAACACATCATAAACACTAAAAAAAACACAACATAAATAGTAAAAAATGATACTTAAAACCTAAAAACACAATATAAACCCTAAAAACACTCCATGAACCCTAAAACATTACATAAACCCATAAAAATGCAACATTAATGCTACATCACCCATAAAAATGATACACAAACCCAGAAAACGCAACATAAACCCTAAAAAATGCAATATAAAACCTAAACCTTAAACACACTATATAAACCCTATAAACATTATATAACCCCTAAAAATGATACATAAAATCTAAAACTGCTATCTAAACCCTAAAAATGCTACAAAACACTAAAAATGCTTCATAAACTCTTATAATGCTAAAAAACTCTAAAAATGCTACAAAAACCCTAAAGACGCTGTAAAAGCCTCAAATATATTAAACCCTAATATACCATAATATAAAAAATTAAACCCTAATATACCCCTAATAAACTCTAATAATCCCTAAAAACACCTTATAATACTTAAAATTCTTAAAAATTCTTCTCAACCCTAATAAAACCCCCAAAAATACCTAATAAACCCAAATAAATGATAACAAAACCTAATAAACCCTAAAAACACATTAAGAAACCCAAAACAACCCTAACCAACCATAATAGACACTAATAAACACTAATAAACCCCCAACAAACCCTAAAAATCCCTAATAAACCATAAATAATGGCAAATAAACCCTACTCAACCCTAACAAACCTTAACACACCGTAATAACCCATAATAAAACCCTACAAAAACCTAATAATGAAAAAAATTCTAGAATACCATAAAAAATCCCTAGAAACCCTGATTCACTCTAATATAACCTAATAAACTCTAAAATGTCCACAAACAATAAAAAATGATCAGAAACAATAAAAAAGCGCTATATTACCTAAAAATACCTAAAAACACTAATATAACCTAATTAAGACAAAAACACTAATATAACTTAAAAATCCCTAGAAACCCTAATAAACCATAATAAACTCTAATATAAACAAAGAAACCCTAAAACACTTACAAAAAAAAACAAAACACTCACAAAAAAACATGCTATAAAATCAAAAAAGACCTTACAAATGCTAATATAACCTAATAAAACAAAAAAACTAATAATCCCCTAAAAACACTAATAAACCCTAAAAATCCCTAATAAACCCAAATAAAAATGAATAAACCCTAATAAAACCCTAAAAATACCTTCTCAACCCTAATAAGCCTCGACACACCATAACAAAACCAAATAAAACCCAACTAAAATCCAATAAACAAAAAAACACAAACAACCCATAAAAAATCCCTAGAAACCCTAATAAACCATAATAAATTCAAATTAAAGCTAATAAACCATTAAAAATGCTCACAAAAACTAAAAATACGCTAATAAAACCTAATAAGTCATCACAACCCCTCATATATATTATCAAAAACTAAAAAACACTCATATACCCTAATAAAGACACTAACAAACCCTAGTAGACCCTAAAAATCCAAAACAACCCCTAATAAACCGTACTCAACCCAAATATACCCTAAAAAAAACTTAAAGATACTGACTCAAACCTAATAAAACCCTAAAAATACCGAATCAACCCTAATAAACCTTAGAACACCATAATAAACCATAATAAACCCCACAAACCCCTAAAAAATGCAAATATACCATTAAAAAGATCGAAACCCCCTAATAAATGCTAATAAAACCTAACAAAGCATAACAGCACTAATAAACCCAAATAAACATTGCTAAACACTAAAAAACTCTAATATACCCTCTTAAAAACTTAGTAAACCATAATGAACCATTATAAACCCTAATAAATCCTAAACATACCCAAATATACCACAACATATCATAATATACCCTAATAAACCCAACTCAATCCTAATAAAACCCAAAAAATACCTAATAAACCCTAATAAACCTTGACACACAATAATAACCCCTAATAAAATTCTAATAACCCCCACCAAACCCTAAAATATTCTAACATACCATTAAAAAACCTTAAAACCCTAACAAACCATAATAAATGTTAATAACACCAAAGAATCCTAAAAAATGATAGTAAACCCTAAAAATACCGCTAATAATAATAGTAGTAATAACACACGTGCATGTGCATATGCATGTGCATAGTTTAAATAATAAATTACAACGCACGTGCATGTGCATATGCATGCGCATTTGGGTGTGAATGATAATAAATAATAACGCATGTGAGTTTCATGTGTATGTTCATGTGCATGTGAATGATAATAAATATTAAATAATAACGCACATCCAAGTGCATATCCATGTGCATGTGAATGTGCATGGCAATCAACAATAATAATAACAAAGACCACATGAATGTGCATTTTCATGTGAATGATAATAAATAATAAATAATAAATAATAATACAAGTGATAATTGAATAACGCAAGTGCATTGCGTGTGCACGTGCATGAGAATAAAAAATAATAACACAAGTGATAATAGAATAACGCAAGTGCATTTCATTTTCATGTGCATGGTAATAAATAATATATAATAACGCACATGTATGTTCATTTACTTGTAATGATAATGATAATGATGCATACATGTGCATTTTAATAAATAATAAATAACAACGCATGTGCATGTGCATTTGTATTTGACGATACAAACAATAACAACAACAACAACAATAATAATATAATAACTCTAGTGCATTGCATGTGCACGTGCATAGTAGTAACACATACACGAGCATGGTAATAATGCCCATGCATGTGCATGTGCATTTACATTTGATAATAATATTAATAATATGAATTGTAATAATAATAATAATAACGCATGCACGGGCATGATAATAAATAATAAACAACAACGCACATGAATGTGGATTTGAATGTGGTAATGATAATAATAATGATAATGATAATGATAATAATAATAATAATAACAATAATAATAATAACTGTGATAATAATAATAATAATAATAAAAGAATAATACAACTGCATTGCATATGCACGTGCACGGTAATAAATAATAAATAATTACGCATGTGCATCTGCATTTGCTTGTGATGATAATAATAATAACAGCAGCAGTAGTAGTAGTGATAATAGTAGTAGTACCAGTGCATTTGATAATAGAATATTTCATGAGCATTACGTGTGCATGTGCATGATAATAAATAATAACGTGTGTGCATTGCATTAGCATGTGATGATGATGACGATGATAATAATTATAGTAATATTAAAAATATTAATAATAACAACACATGTGATAATAGAATAATGTACGTGCATTGAATGTGCATGTTTATGTATTTGCATGGGAATTTTCATGTGCATTTGCATGTGATGATAATAACAATAACAACAACAACAACCACAACCAAAATAATAAAAATTACAATAAGAATAAAAACGTATGTGATAATAAAATAATGTTTGTGCATTGCATGTGCATGTGCATGGTAATAAAAAAATAAATAATAATGCACGTGCATATGCATGTGCATGTGTCTGAGATAATAATAATAATAATAACAACAACAACAACAACAACGCATGTGATAATAGAATAATGCATGTGCATTGCATGTGTAGTGCATGATAAAAAATAATTACACATAGCGCACGTGATGATAATAATAACAATAATAGTAATATTAACAATAATAGCACATGTGATAATAGAATAACGCACAAGTATTGAATGTGTGCATGTATGGTAATAAATAATCACACACGTGTATTTGCATTTTCATTTGATGATAATAATAATAATAACAATAATAGTATTAATAAAAATAACTATAAAATTACATGTGATAGTAGAATAATGTAGGTGCATTGCGTGTGCGCGTGCATGGTAAAAAATAATGATAGACGTGCATGTGAATTTGCATGTGATGATAATAATAATAATAATAGTAGTAGTAGTAATAATATTAATAACAACAACAACAACATATGCACATGCATGGAAATAAATAATATATAATAAATAATAAATAATAATGCATGTGCATCTATAATTGCATGTGACAATAATAATAATAATAATAATAATAACAATAGTAATAACAATAATGATAATTATAATACTGATAATGATAATAATGATAATGATAATAATGATAAAGTTAACGTGTGTGATAATAGAATAACACACGTCCTAACAAAACCTAACAAACCCTAACAACCACAAATAACCCCTAAGAACCACTAAAAAACCCAAATAACACCTGAAATCCACTATTAAACCTTAAAACCCTAATAAACACTAATAAATCATAATAACTTGTAATAAACCCTAAAAACCCTATTAGACTCTAATAAATGCTACAAAATCCCTAAACCCCCTAATATACAATAAAAAATACTATTAAACTATAATAAATCCTAATAATGTTTAAAAACACTAACAAACCTGACAAAACACTACAAAACCCGCCAAATAATAGCCTACAAAACCCTACAACTTTCTAATAAACCCTAACATACCCTAATAACCCCATAATAAATCATAAAAAACCCTAACAACCCCAAAAAAATCGTAACAAATCCTAACAACACCAAATAAATCGTAACAAACTGAAAAAAACCATAAAAACCCCTAATAAATCGCAATAAACCCTACCAAATCATAATAAACCCTAATAAATTGTAGTAAACCCAAATTCACGTTAATAGAATCTAATAGAAAAATAAACCCTAAGAAGCCATAATAAATCCTAAATAACCCAAAAAAGGTTGATAAACCCTTGAAAAAGCTATTAATGCTTACAAAATCCCCATAAAATCCTAATATACAATAAAAAATGCTAATAAACCATAAAAAATCATAAAGAACCCTAATAAACCCTAACAAGCCCTTACAAACCCCAAGAAGCACTACGAAACCCCAATAAACCCAACAAAACCAGAAGAAACCCTAAAAAAAACCTAAGAAAGGATAAGAAAACCTAACAAAACCCTAAATCCCTAAGCAAACATAATAAACAATAACGCACCCTTAGAAACCCAACAACACCCTTAGAAACCCTAACACGCCCTTAGAAACCCTAGCACACCCTTAGTAACCCAACACACCCATAAAAACCTTTACACAACCTTAAAAACCCTTAAAAACCATTAAACACCCTTAGAAACCATAATCCGCCCATAAAAACCCTAACCCACCCTTAGAAACCCTAACACACCCTTAGAAACCCTAAAAAACACTGAGACACCATAAATCACTCTAATTAGCACTAATAAATCCTAATAAACCCTACCAACCAATAATAAACTATAATAAAACCTAATAAACCCCAAAGCCCACTACTAAACCCTAATAATTACTAATAAATCGAATTAATCCCTAAAAACCCTATTAGACCCCAATAAAATTTACAAAATACTTAAAAACCCAAATATACAACAAAAAATCTATTAAACCATTCAAAACGCTAATATTCACAAAAAAAACCCTAACAAACCCGAAAAAACCTGGCAAAACCCTAAAAAACCCTTAAAACCCAAAAAACCCAAAAAACCCTAAAAGACCCTATAAAACCACTAAAAACCCTGAAAATCCTAAAAACCCAAAAAAAAACCAAAAAAACCCTAAAACCCCTGAAAACACAAAAAAACCGAAAAACCCTGCAAAAAACCCTAAAAAGCATAAAAAACTTCAAAAAACCCTCAAGAAAACCTCAAAAACAACAAAACCCTAAAACCCCTAAAAATGCTAAAAATCCTTAAAAACCTAAAAATGCCTAAAAAATCCTATCCAACCCTATGAAACCCTTAAAACACTAAAAACCCCTTAATAGACCCTAAAACCCTCAAAAGAAACCCACATACACCATAAAGAACCATAAAGAACCCTAAAACCCCTAAAGATCCATTAAAGCCTCTAAAAACGCTACATGAATCCTAATAATTGATAAAAAATACCAAAAAAAAGCTTAAAACCCCACAAAACGCAACAAAACCACAAAAAATGCTAAAATAACCCTAATAAAGCATAAAAAATCCAAACACACGCATAAAACCCAAAAAAACGCATAAAACCCCAAAGAACTCAAACAAACCGTAACAAACCCTAAAAACCCTAACAAAACCTAACAACCACTAATACCCCCAAAGAACCACTAATAAACCCTAATAACCCCTAAAACCCACTATTAAACCCTAAAAACCCCAATAAACACTAATAAATCGTAAAAATCTGTAATAATCCCTAAAAAACTCTATTAGACCCTAATAAATGCTAGAAGTCCCTAAAATCCCTCATATACAATAAAAAGCACTATTAAACCATAATAAACCCTAATAATCACCAAAACCCCTAACAAACCGGACAAAACATTATAAAAAACCTCTAAATAATAGCCTAAAAAACCCAACAACCCACTAATAAACCCTAACAATCCCTAATAACACCAAAATAAATCATAGGAAACCCTATCGAACCCAAATAAATCGTAACAAATCCTAACAACGCCAAATAAATCGTAACAAACTGAATCAACCCATATCTAACCCCTAATAATCCGCAATAAACCCTTACAAATCATAATAAAACCTAATAAATTGTCATAAACCCAAATACACGTTACTAAACTCTAATAAATAAAATAAACCCTAATAAATCCTAAATAACCCTAAAAAAGGTTGATAAACCCTAGAAAAAACTATTAATGCCTACAAAAGACCAATAAAACCCTAATATACAATAAAAATGCTAATAAATTCTAATAAATCCTAAAGAACACTAATAAACCCGAAGGAACCCTAATAAACCCTAAAGAACCCTATTAAACTCTAAATAACATTAAAAACCTTAAGGAACCCCAAAAAAATGCTAAAATACATTATATAAACCCTAAAAACAGCTACAATACCTAAACAGACCCTAAATCAAACTAAAACCCTATCAACCCCTATTAATCCAAAAAAAAACAAATAAAACCAAAACCCCCCCCAATAACCATTAAAAAGACATTAGATACAATAAAAACCATAAACAACAGTTAACAACCCTTAAAACCCCTAAAAACTACAAACCATAAACAACCATTAAAACACTAAAAAAGGCTTCAAATAGATACATAAAACCTGAAAACCTTACATAAACCCTTAAAATGAAACAAAAACCCTAAAAACGCAACATGAACCAAAAAACGCAACATAAACCCAAAAAACACTACATAAACCCAAAAGGCACTATATAAACCCTACCCCGAATGGCCAAAAGGCCTTCATTTTTATTGATTTTGATAACCCCCCTTTCAAGGGTTGAGGGGGAACCGTTACAAGGCCAGTAGGATTAGAAGATTACATGACCCGAAGGTCGTAGGAAATTCAACCATACTATCTACAAGGAACTGCCCCTCCCAAGCATCTGCACATGATCCTCAACCGAGTTGGTGAGGTATCCTTAAGAGCATCCAAAAGACCCATGTATCAATCCAGGTAAAGGAATATTTTTCGGTACATTAGTATTATTGTAGTAGGAACTGTAGAAGGCACTGTGCGGGTACTGCAGCAGGAAGTGTAGCAGTCACTGTAGCAGACACTGTAGCAGTTACTATAGCAGGTACTGTTCAGTACTGTAGCAAATGGAACTATTCACCTTGGGCCACTAGTTTGGGCTTGGAGTCCTTAAGGCTTTTTGGCCACCCAGGCCTTCGGGTCAGTAGGGCTTTCAGGCCACCTTTAAGGAATTCAGACCACCTCAAGGCCTTCGTGCCACATGTAGTTGCCCCAAAAACACTACCAAAAAGGAGCATCCCTAGAAGAGGATTCTAAGATGGTGCACTCACCATAACATAAACCCTTTGGGCCACATGTGACATAAATCATACAAAAAACAACATAAACCCTAAAAACACAAGATAAACATTAAAAAACGCTACATAAAACCTAAAAAACACAATATAAACACTAAAAAAATTACATAAACCCTAAAAACGTTACATAAACCCTAAAAAATGCAACATAAATGCTACATCACCCCTAAAACGCTATATAAACCTAGAAAACACAACATAAACCCTAAAGAATTCTTCATAAAACCTAAACCCTAAACACACTAGAAAAACCCTAAAAATGTTACATAAACCCTAAAAATGATACATAAAATCTAAAACAACTAACTAAACCCTAAAAACACTACATAAACACTAAAAATGCTACATAAACTCTAACAACGCTAAAAAACCCTAAAAAATGCTACAAAACCCTAATGATGCTTTAAAACCCTCAAAAATATTAATCCCTATTATACCATAATAAAAACATTTAAACCCTAATAACCCCATAATAATCTCTAATAATCCCTAAAAACACCTTATAATCCATAAAAACCCTATGAAACTCTACTCAACCCTAATAAAACCCGAAAAATACATAATAAACCCTAATAAATGATAATAAAACCTAATAAACCCTAAAAACACGTTAAGAAAACCTAAACAACCCTAACCAATCCAAATAGACTCTAATAAGCACTAATAAACCCCAAAAAAACCCTAAAAAGCCCTATTAAACCATAAATAAAGCCAAATAAACCCTACTCAACTCTAATGAACCTTAACACACCATAATAACCCCTAATAACACCCTACAAAACCCTAATAAATAAAAAATGCTAGTATACCTTAAAAAATCCCTAGAAACCATGATAAACTCTAATATAACGTAATAAACCCTAAAGATGCTCACAAACAATAAAAAAATGATCACAAATAATAAAAATGCTCTATATTACCTAAAAAGACCTAAGAAGACTAATATAACCTAATATAGACAGAAATTCTAATATGCCTTAAAAATCCCTAATAACCCTAATAAACCATAATAAACTCTAATATGACCTAAGAATCCCTAAAAATGCTCACAAACAAAAACAAAACTCTCAAAAACAATAAAAACATACTTTATTATCTAAAAGACCTAACAAACACTAATATAACCTAATAAAACAAAAAAAACTAATAAACCCCTAACAAACCCAAATAAAGCCTAAAAATCCCTAATAAACCCTAATAAAAACTAATATACCCTAATAAAACCATAATAAAACCCAAAAAATACCTTCTTAACCCTAAAAAACCTTGACACACCATAAAAAAACCTAATAAAACCCAAATAAACCCCAATAAACAAAAACAAACGCAAACAAACCATTAAAAAGTCCTAGAAACCTTAATAAACCATAATAAATTCAATTAAAATATAATAAACCATTAAAAATTCTCAAAAACACTAAAAACACCCTAATAAAACATAAAAAGTCATAACAACCCCTCATATATATTAACAAAAACTAAAAAACACTCATATACCCTAATAAAAACACTAAAAAACCCTAGTAAACCCTAAAAATCCATAACAAACCTGAATAAACCATACTCAACCCTAATAAATCCTAATAAAACCTTAAAGATACTGACTCAGCCCTAATAAAACCATAAATATACCTCCTCAACCTTAATAAAACCTAACACACCATAATAAACCATAATAAACCCCACTAAACCGAAAAAAATGAAAATATACCATTAAAAAGCCCTAAAACCCCTAATAAATGCTAATAAAACCTAATAAAGCATAAAAGTGCTATTAAACCCAAATAAACACTACTAATCACTAAATAACCCTAATATACCCTCTAAAAATTAATAAACCATAATAAACCATAATAAACCATAATAAATTCTAAACATACCCAAATATACCATAATATACCCTAATATACCCTAATAAACCCAACCCAATCCTAATAAAATCCTAAAAATACCTATTAAACCCTAATAAAATCCAAGTAACCCCCACGAAAACCTAAAAAACGCTAATATAGCGGTCTGGAATTACTTATAGTGGACTATAATTGATACCTATCAAGGCACTCCATGGGCGGCTACACCCCCTGGGCGGGACACACCACCATCCCTAGTGGTAGCCATTTCCTCATGAAGCCCTTGGGCGGAGATCCATGCTTTTTCCAATGCTCACATGTGAGAGTTCCCATGGATCGGATTCATTCCTACCACCTTTGCCTATCATACCAACTGTGGAGACCTGTAGCTTGACGTACATGGACATTACATTATTTTTGCGGAATACTTAATAAATAACAAAAACCAACACTCAAAGACCATATTAGTTTAGTGTCTTTGGAAACTCAGAACATAATCTTCTAATCATGGTGAAGGATCTTCAACATCTCCCATAAAGATCTTAACTTTTTTTTCTTACCTAAAACCTTTCTTTATATCCTGGGGAAAAGAAAACATATAAAGGGTGATCTCAAATTCTCAGTAAGGGTAAGCATGGAGAAAATAAAATAGAAAATATACATTTGAACTTAAAAACATGAACATATTATTTAAACATCAAAATCTTGAGCAAGGACATAAAACATGGTAGTATGTAAGGCGTATATCATAATGGAACATCCATCATCATAAAATAGCATGGGAATAAATCATGTAATTATTGAATCCATTAAGCACATGTTATGATTTCCATAGTAGCCAAGACACTTTTTCCAATACCATCTTTGTGGACAAACTCCCTTTCTGAATCGAGTTCACTCCTCATTCCAGTCTTGTATCACTGAACCAGATTAACTTGTCATTCTAGCCAGGTATATCTCATTAGGTATAAATATTTACCCAATGCATTGGAGGGATATATTGGTTCCACCCATATCATAATGAAATCATTTTTATGTGTTCCACAATATAAACATAAATCATTGATCATAACCCCAAGAATAAAATGGGTTTCATAAACATCATCCCATCATAATATAATCCATATAAAACAAATGGATATCATTTTGTCCTAAGAGAAGTGAAACCATGTAAATCATAGAGACATTATACTTGAAACATACACATATAAAATAATGTCATCTTACATGGAAATGGTTTTGATAAAACACTTGAAATAAATTCTTGAGGAAAATATCCTTTCTTATTCAAAATCATTTTACTTTCACACAATGCGATGCAATTTAAAAAGAATAGGATTTTTTTGAGAATATTAATTAAATATTATAGAGTAAGCTTCATGAAAATAAGGCGTTATGAAATCGTAAAAATTCATTCATGCCGTATAAGTTAAAAAAATATTCTTCTTGTACTTTTGCCGGAAAAGTCAAAAAGTACCTCATAAAAGAAAGATTCATTACATACCATGTAGTAAAAGTCAAAAATGGGTAAAAATGAATTTAAACATTCATGAAACCATTTTTAGAAAATAGGGACATGGATGATAAATATAACCCCAGTAAATACTTACAAATAAACAATCTCAGATAAAAACGTGATTGGAAAAGTTATCCCTTAACTTATGTCTGATATGCATCGTATGTTTCTGAACCTCTTGTATAATGATTTAAATAATGTCATTGACTTATTACAGAATCATATTCATTGTTATTATATCATATATGGTTCACTTATGACTTTATATTACCTGTTCTTTTGTAAATTCCATTTTAAAGCAACATTTTGGGTAAAATCGTTTCATTTATCGTACATGTTTCGACTTGTTGTTCTTGATATTATTTCTTATATCCTGATTTACTTAATTCCAGAATGTAAAACATGATTTATATATAATATATATTCAACATATAAATATATATGATAGATCGATAAATGGAATGAAATACACTGTTCATGGAGACGGTAGGCCGTATATATGCATGAACACTATTTTCGTTTCTTTATTGAATTGAATGGAATTAAGTAGATGAAATACATATATATATATACATAAATCCAGTAGAATTTTTATGTCATATATTTCATTATTACTTATTATATATAATTTATAATCATTCTTGAATTGTTAACATGGAAAATGAATCTCATCGTGTCGTGGAGACGGTAATCCGTACGTACGCACGAGCGATGATATCATTCCCATATTTATTGAATGGAAATTGGAGTGGATGATATAGTATATTAGAATTAGTATGATGTTATAATAATCACATATAGTTATTCTTTACACCATTATACCCATCCAAATAAGGTGGTGGTTGAAAAACAGATTACACCACGGCGTGGAGATGGTATTCCGTACGCATGCATGTGTGGTGATTTTGTTTTCCATAGGATGGATAGAAGGTGAAATAGGGTTGTTTGATATGTATAATAACATATCAGTATATGAGTGTTACTGATGTTATTAATTTATGATGAAACAAATAAATAAGAATAAGTAGAAGAAGAAATAAATTGGAAACAATCGGTGAAGTATATTACCTCTTCTTTGACGCGCCTCTTCTTAAACTCCTCTTAGGGCACTAAAGATGGCCCTTGAAGAAGACCAGGACCTCTAGGGTGTTTCTAGGGAAGTGGATAAGAGAAAATGGTAGGGTTTGGCTGAGCTTGAAGGCTCATGGTTGTGTAAATAGGATAGGGAGGAGGTGCCCTATTATAAGGGAGGAGAGGGGCACCTTTGGAATTATAAGAAATATTAATTTATAATAATTTCAAAACCACCTTAAAAACATCCATAAATGACTCAAAATCAAATATTATATGATATAGGGTTTTAATCTCATCAAAAAATAAAATTTAGACATGTTGGGAATTTATTTTAAACATTATCAACTTGATTTATCGTTATTTAATCAATTAAATTGTATTTGTTGTAATAAGATTCTAAATTTTAAATTGATATAAATAATTACTTATGTGTTGTTTATTATCCATGATTAGATACTATATGAAATTTTAGACCATATAAATATAAATTTATAATTTTAAATAGTTTTTTTATTTTTTTAAAAAAATTATAGTATGTTATTTTTATAAAATAACAATAGTGTCAATTTTGACACTATTCATTTATTTGAATTTAAATAAAATCTACACAGAATATATATTCGAACCAGTATATTTAATAGATTCCTAACATGTCATATTTATCTATAAAAGTAGTGGAAAACATTAAATAGTTCATATAATATTTATTTTAATATTTTTAAAACCATTTATTTCATATGTCAATCAATAAAATAATTTCAACATCACTATTGTGTCACCTTTAATGATAATTATTTAATCACTAAAATTTATAATAAAATTCAAATGATGTATATAATTTTATTATATTTCTGGATACTATTAATTTTCTAAGATTCATGAAGTTTATCACTAAATTAAAATTATTATACTTATAATATTTAAGAGAGTGACATGTTGTCACATTCTTTGGTTTTAATAATAATTAAATTATTTTCATGGAAAAAAGTCTATACAATGAATCTAATCCGACCCTTAGGCGATATGGGTCTACTTTTAATCATCTAATAGGATTTTGGTAGGTGTTAGGGTAATTTTGTAATCTTATTTTTACTCTTAATTACTCGATTTACATTTAACTGTAGTAAATAAAAATTACTGTAGTTAATATTCATAATGTCAAAAAAATAAAAGTAACCTATTAACATAATTTTGACCCACTGAATCAAAATATGGAATCCATTTTTCAAAATTCAAAACAAAGAACTTATAGTAATTAATTTAAAATTAATCCCGTTGTTAAGAAAACAGGTTTTAAAAGTTAAAACATTGTCAATGATTGAAATGAATTTACCTATGAATTCAATGTAAAATCAATGCTAATGAAATAAATTATATTAAATGGTAAAAATATATTTTATTTATACTTTAAAACCATTCAATATTATAATTTAACCATATAAATTATTACAGTGAAAAAATTGTTTTTAATTAAAATATAGCGTGTTTTTACTATTCATTAAAAAATGAAAGTTATCAAAATAATATGAAAATTTTATGAAAAGTAAATTTTTATATCATGATTCCAAAATGGAGTTTTATTTTGTCAAATTTTACTTATAAAAATGTCAAAATTAGATTTAAAATGGGTTCCCCATCAAAAGGAAGTAAAACTGCATTTTTTTGAAAAATCCTTATTTTACCCGAAAAATATATTTTATTCTCATATTATGTTCTAGAAAATGAGTAAGATGGATAATAATGTTATAAAATTCAAAATGTAGTTAATACTATTCATAATGGATATTTCATGATAATATTATAACCATATATCATTTTTTAGTGAAATCTGGTATTGCATACAACACATGCTATCGAGGAAGGTCGTGATTGCGTGTAATGAAAGCCAAGTCAGGGTTGCATGTAGTGAAAGACTCATTTGTTGTTTCATATAACAGAATCCAACCATATTTCATTTATACATTGAATATATATATATATATACACTCAATGTTGCGTATACTATAACCTAATACGGTGTTGCGTATAGGACAAGCTAATTTTGGTGTAGCGTACAACACAAGACATCAATGAAATTAAAAGAATATTTTTCATAAAATCTCGGGGTGTTACATTATACCCCCCTTAAAATAAATTTCACCCTCGAAATTCATCGGGGTTATAAATGGTTTTCTACTTGAAAGTTTCTTTTATAGAAACCCACATCATAACAAAGGAATACTAAAAATTAATCTTAAAAACTAAAGTATGAAACGTAATGGTTACCCAAATTAACTCATCACTGGGTTTCCACATAGGATAACATAGGTGAAAACATAGATATGGAAGAGAAATCTTACGATCAAGTTCTGATGGAGAGTGGTAGAGAACATGGCTATGAAAAATGCAACAATCACAAAGCCATAAATTTGTGATGATCTAAGATACCATCTGATTCATCAAATATAAGGACACTAGGAAAAAAAATTTGGTTTTCAAGATCATTTCCCTAATGTTGAAGAATTTGAATTAGAAGAAATACTTACTTTATTTCGGTACAATCACACCATTGGTCGTGAATTGTAAAATTTCCACTTCACCTCTTAAAGAAATGAAGTTGAATTTGTCTTTCGTGAAGTGTTAACAGATCATGTGATAGAATGATAGGTCATTCCATCTATCTCAAACAAAAGGATAGATAATGTTATTAAATATACATAAGTCCATCTATAGTGAGATTAATCGTATATGGTTCCTAACATGGACTTATACATCATATATCATACCACATAATAAATTAAAACTAATTTATACTAACCAAGTACTTCCTGTAGGCCAGTGGTAGGCGATACAGGCCTTTCACACTTCGGGTGTGGGTTCGATTCCCATAGCCTTGTCCAACGCGACGGGTTGTCGCCCGTCCTGCAGGTTGTCTTTTTTTCTAAAACTACACTATTATAACATTACAAAATTATAGAAAACAAAGTTCAAGCCTTAAACAATACTATCTTATGTCTAACTTAATTCATTTTAAATCTTTAGGATTATCCAAAATACTTCAGTCCAAGCTCATAGTATAAAGAAAAAAGTAACTAGAAATGTCATCTACCAAGCATGTGAATACCATCATTTATCCCTTATATATCATATGATATATCTTTTTGGTCACATTCCAAAAATGTGAATACCTTAATCATGTATTCTCTTGAAAAATGAATACCTATTGAACCTTAGTGAAAACATAAATGTTGTCAAAAGTTAACTGTTTCCACATCCCAAAATTTCTATATACTCAATCCATGATATCACATTGTCCTTCATTAATAATATCAAACATTTCATTATCTCTTTATCCTTTCATTATGCGCATACCATCTTCCTTCCAAAAACATCTGAATAACTTTTCATGGTTACCTGTACCATTCATCATATAATTTCAAAACTCGAGAAAAGGAAACATTGTAACAATCCTTATATTTTTCCTTATTCCATACTACCATACATTATTCTTGATAAACATACAATCAATACACTACCTTCTTAAACCACTGACTGAGCTTCATCGTTTCATCCATCTCATATATCATTTGTAGTCTCTTCATCATCATCCACATAAATACTACCCATATGACCATTCTGATTCTCTTTATGATATTTCCCTTAGGGAATTGTTTTGCATAATTCCCGTACATTCCACATTTAAAACACTTAACCACTGTTGATATCCTAACAATACCATTATCCTTGTCCATGGTGTTAACTGAAACTTTTCCTTTACAATTACTAGCTTTGTGTCCTTATTTTCCACACCAAAAGCATATTCCAGTTCCTTTGAAATACTCTCCTTGATGCCTCTTCCCACATGATTTACATGAGGGAAATTGAACTTTCTTTCCCCTATGATCATCATGAAACTCCATCTTTCTCTTATTATCTGAGTCAGGAAACTTACCAAAGTTGAGATTATTGATCATATTATGAGATTGATAATTAGGCATAATAACGATATGTGGACCTCCAGATCCAATTTCATTTTGTTGTACATGAAGAATATCATTCCATTGTCCATTATCATGAATCTTCCTCTTTCCAGCCATTTTCTAAAACCCAAAAAGAATAGTGTGAGTGGAAAAAATCATGCTAGGAAAACAACATAATATAAGGGGAGTACCTTCAATATCTAACATCTTAGAGTTTAATTCTAAGATTGTTGTAGTAATTATATGACTATAACCTATACTTATACAAAACCTTAGGGACATCCCAAGACATAACTTATAAATATCTCTAGGGATCTCACTAAAGTTTTCGGGTCCTAGTTTCCAAAGGTTAAAAAAACATTTCCTCTGATACCAACTGTAGCGGTCTGGAATTACTTCAAGTGGACTATAATTGATACCTATCAGGGCACTCCATGGGCAGCTACTCCCCCTAGGCGGGACACACCACCGTCCCCTGTGGTATCCATTTCCTCATGAAGCCCTTGGTTAGAGAGCCATGCTTCGCCCAACGCTCACATGTGAGAGTTCCCAAGGATCAGATTCATTACTACCTCCTTTGCCTCTGATAACAACTATAGAGACCCGTATCTTGAAGAACATGGAAATTAAATTACTTTTGTGGAATACTTAATACATAACAAAAACCAACACTCAAGGACCGTAATTGTTTAGTGTCTTTGGAAACTCGGAACATAATATTCTAATCTTGGTGAAAGATCTTCAACATCTCCCATAAAGATCTTCCCCTTTTGTTTTCTTACCTAAAACCTTTATTTATATCCTAGGGAAAAGAAAACATATAAAGGGTGAGCTCAAATGCTCATTAAGGGTATGCAAGGAGAAAATAAAACAGACCATATACATTTGAACTTAAAAACATGAACATAATGTTTAAACATCAAAATCTTGAGCAATGACATAAAACATGGCAGTACGTAAGGCATAGATCATAATGGAACATAAATCATAATAAAATAGCATGGGAATAAATCATGTAATTGTGGAATCCATTAAGCACATGTTATGATTTCCATAGTAGGCAGGGCACTTTTTCCAAGACCATCTTTGTGGACAAAGTCCCTTTCTGAATCGAGTTCACTCCTCGTTCCAGTCCTGTATCACTGAACCGAATTATCTTTCTATTCCAGCCATGTATATCTCATGAGATATAAATCCTTACCCAATGCATTGGAGGGAGATATAGGTCCTACCCATCTCATAATGAAATCATTCTTACATGTTTCATAACATAAACATTAATCATTCATCATAACCCAAAGAATAAAATGGGTTTCATAAACATCATCCCATCATAACATAATCCATATAAAAAAATGGATATCATTTCATCATAAGAGAAGTGAAACCATGTAAATAAAAGAGACATTATACATGAAATATACACATATAAAATAATGTCATCTTAGATGGAAATGGTTTTGATAAAACACTTGACATAAATTCATATGGAAAATATCCTTTCTTATTCAAAATCATTTTCTTTTCACAAAATGCCATGAAATTTTAAAAGAAGAGGATTTTGTTGGAAGTAGTAATTAAATCTTGTAGAGTAAGCTTCCTGAAAATAAGGCGTTATGAGACCGTAAAAATTCTTTCATGCCGTATAAGTTAAAAAAACATTCTTCTCATACTTTTGCCGGAAAAGTCAAAAAGTACCTCATAAAAGAAAGATTCCTTACATACCATGTAGTAAAAGTTAAAAAGGGGTAAAAAGTACTTTAAAATTCATGAAACCATTTATAGAAAACAGGGACATGGATGATAAATATAACCCCAGTAATTACTTATGAATAAACAATCTCCGATAAAAACGAGATTGGAAAAGTTATCCCTTACCTTATGTCTGATATGCTTCGTATGTTTTTGAACCTCCTGTATAATGATTTAAATAATATCATCGACTTATTGTAGAATCATATTCATTGTTATGATATCATATATGGTTCACTTATGACTTTATATTACCCGTTCTTTTGTAAATTTCATGTTAAAGCACCGTTTTGGGTAAAATCATTTCATTTATCATACGTGTTTCGACTTATTGTTCATGATATTATTACTTATATCCAGGTTTAATTAATTCCAGAATGTAAAACATGATTTATATATAATATATATTCATAATATAAATATATTTGATAGATTGATAAATGGAATTAAATACACCGTTCATGGAGACGGTAGGTCGTACGTATGCATGAACGTTGTTTTCGTTTCCTTATTGAATTGAATGGAATTAAGTAGATGACATACATATATATATACATAAACCCAGTAGCATTTTTATGTCATATATTTCATGATTACTTATTATATGTACTTTATAATCATTCTTGAATTGTTAACATGGAAAATGAATCTCATCGTGTCGTGGAGACAGTAATCCATACGTACGCACAAGCGATGATATCATTCCCATATTTGTTGAATGGAAATTGGAGTGGATGATATAACATGTTAGAATTAGTATGATGTTACTATATTCATATATAGTTATTCTTTACACCATTATACCCATCCAAGTAAGGTGGTGGTGGAAAAACATATTACACCACGGCATGGATATGGTATTCCATACGTACGCTTGCGCGATGATTTCGTTTTCCGTAGGATGGATAGAAGGTTAAATAAGGTTGTTTCATATTTAAAATAACATATAAGTATATTATTGATACTGATGTTATTAATTTATGATGAAACAAATAAATAATAATAAGTAGAAGAAGAAAAAAATTGGAATAAATCGGTAAAGTATATTACCTCATCTTTGACGCGCCTCTTCTTAACCTCCTATTAGGGCACTAAAGACGGTCTTTGAAGAAGACCAGGACCTCTAGGATGTTTCTAGGGAATTGTAGAAAAGAAATTTTGAGGGGTTGGCCGAGCATGAAGGCTCAAGGTTGTGTAAAGAGGAGAGGGAGGAGGTGCACTTTTATAAGGGAGGAGAGGGGCACCTTTGGAATTATAAGAAATATTAATTTATAACAATTTTCAACACACAATAAAACAACCAAAAATGGCTCAAACTCGAATATTAGATGATATAGGGTTATAATCTCATCAACCAATAATATTTAGACATGTTGGGAATTTATTTTAAACATTATCAACTTGATTTATTCTTTTTTAATCTATTAAATTTTATTTGTCGTAATAAGATTCTAAATTTTGAATTGTTATAAATAATTAAATATGTTCTGTTAATTATCCATAATTAGATACATTATCAAATTTTAGAAAATATAAATTTAAATTTATAATTTTTAAATATTTTTGTGATTTTTAAACAATTTTATAATATGTTATTTTTATAAAATAATAATAGTGTCAATTTTGACACTATTCATTTATTGGAATTTAAATAAAATCTAAAAAGAGGATATATTCGAAAAAATATATTTAATAGATTCATAACATGTCATATTTACCTAGAAAAGTAGTGTAGAACATTAAATGGTTCATATTATATTTATTTTAATATTTTTAAAACCATTTATTTGATATTTCAATCAATAAAATAATTTCAACGTCACTATTGTGTCACCTTTGATGATAATTATTTAATCCTTAAAAATTATAAATAAATTCACATGATGTAGAAAATTTTATTATCTTTCTATAGACTATTCATTTTTGAAGATTCATGAAGTTTATCACTAAATTAAAATTATTATACTTATATGATTTAAGAGAGTAACATGTTGTCACTTTCTTTGGTTTTAATAATAATTAAATTATTTTCATGGAAAATAGTCTATAAAATGAATCTAATCTGACCCTTAGGCGATATGAGTAAACGTTTAGTCATCCAATAGGATTTTGGTAGGTGTTAGTGTAATTTTCTAATCTTATTTTTACTCTTAATTACCCGATTTACATTTAACAGTAGTAAATAAAAATTACCGTAGATACTATTCATAACGTCAAAAAAATATAAGTAACCTATTAACATAATTTGACCCACTGAATCAAAATATGGAATCAATTTTTCAAAATTAAAAACACAGAAGTTTTAGTAATTAATTTAAAATTAATCCTGTTGTGAAGAAAATGGGTTTTAAAAGTTAAAACATTGTCAAAGATTGAAATTATTTTACCTATGAATTAAATGAAAAATCAATGCTAAAGACATAAATTTTATTAAATGGTAAAAATATATTCTATTTATACTTTAAAATGATTCAATATTATAATTTAACCATATAAATTATTACAATGAAAAAAGTTGTTTTTAATTAAAATATAGCATGTTTTTACTATTCATTAAAATATGAAAGTTTTCAGAATAATATGAAAAATTTATCCAAAGTAAATTTTTATATCCTGATTCCAAAAAAGAGTTTTATTTTGTCATATTTTATTTATAAACATGTCAAAAATTAGATTTAAAATGGGTGCGTCATCAGAAGGCGGTAAAACTGCATTTTTTTTGAAAAATACTTATTTTACCGAAAAATTTATTTTATTCTCATACCATGTTCTAGAAAATTAGTAAGATGAATAATAATTTTATAAAATTTAAAATTTAGTTAATAATATTCATAACGGCTAGTTTGTGATAATATTATAACCATATATCGTTGTTTAGTGAAACCCGGTATTGCGTACAACACACGCTATCAAGGAAGGTCACGATTGCATGTAATGCAAGCCAAGTCAGGGTTGCGTGTAGTGCAAGACTCCTTTGTTGTTTCATATAATAGAATCCAACCATATTTCATTTATACATTGAATATATTTATATATATATATACACAGTCAATGTTGCGTATACTACAATCTAATATGGTGTTGCGTATAGAAAAAGCTAATTTTGGTGTAGCGTACAACACAAGACATCATTGAAATTAAAAGAATATTTTTCATAAAATCTCGGGGTGTTATATCTAATATACCATTAAAAACCCCTAAAACCCTAAAAACCATAATAAATGATAATAACACCTAAAAATCCTAAAAAATGATAGTAAACCCTAAAAATACCTCTAATAATAGTAGTTGTAATAACGTACATGCATCTGCGTATGCATGTGCCTGGTTTAAATAATAAATCATAATGAATGTGCATGTGCATATGCCAGTGCATTTTCATGTGAATTATAATGTATAATAAATTATAAATAACAATGCATGTGCATTGCATGTGTATGTGCATGTGCATTTGAATGATATTAAATAATAAATAATTACGCACATAAAAGTGCATGTGCATGTGCATGTGCATTGTAATAAACAATAAATAATAAACTAGTCCACATAAATGTGCATTTGCATGTGAATGATAATAAATAATAAATAATAACACATGTGATAATAGAATAACGCACCTACATTGCGTGTGCACATGCATTAGAATAAATAATAATAACACATGTGATAATAGAATAACGCAAGTGCATAGCATTTTCATGCGCATGATAACAAATAATATATAATAATCCATGTTAATGTGCATTTACATGTAATGATAATGATAAGGATGCATGCACTTGCATGGTAATAAATAATAAATAACAATGAATGTGCATGTGGATTTGTACTTGATGATACAAACAACAACAACAAAAAGAATAATAATAATAATAATAATAATAATAATAATAGAATAACGCAAGTTCTTTTCATGTGCACGTGCATAGTAGTAAATAATAAATAAATAATAATAAATAAGGACGCACATGCATGTGCATGTGCATGTGCATTTACATTTGATGATAATATTAATAATACTAATTGTAATAATAATAATAAGGCATGCACATGCATGGTAATAAATAATAAATAACAACGCACATGCATGTGCATTTGAATGTGATAATGATAATAATAATAATGATAATAATAATAATAATAATAACTATTATTATAATAATAATAAAATAATAATACTAGTGCATTGCATATGCACGTACATGGTAATAAATAATAAATAATAACTCATGTGGATCTACATTTGCATGTGATGATAGTAATAATCATAGTAGTAGTAATAATAGTAGTACTGGTGGTGATAATAGTAGTAGTACTAATGCATATGATAATAGAATATTTCATGTGCATTACATGTGCATGTGTACGGTAATAAATAATAACTCTCGTGCATTGCATTTCCGTTTGATGATGATGATGACAATAATAATAATATTATTATTAATAATATTAATAATAAAAATGCATGTGATAATAGAATAATGCACTTTCATTGAATGTGCATGTATGTGCATTTGGATGTGCATTTTCATTTGATGATAAAAACAAAAACTACCACAACATCGACCAGAATAATAATAATAACAATAATAATAACAATGCATGCGATAATAAAATAACATGTGTTCAATGCATTTGCACGTGCATGGTAATAAAAATATAATAATTACGCACGTGAATGTGCAGGTGCATTTGCATGAGATGATAATGATAATAATAATAATAATAATAATAACAGTAATTATAAGTTATAGTTTTTTGAAAAAACAGTAGACATGACAAAAGTGCTAGAAATTGTGTCTCAAAAAACCTAACAAATCATAGAGTCATTAAAAAAGGCATAACTTCTTCTTCAGGTGTCCACTTCCACTCTTTGAATAGTCAAACTAAATCTCATGGAACGAACTACAATAAAAACTGGTGCTGGAGGCAGAAAAAAACCATAGATCAGAAGTTATGACTGTTTTAAGAAAAAATTGATAGGGATTCGGACACAGAAATAGAGTTTTGGAGGCCTTCTGATGGGTTTTTGGATTTTAGGGTCCCAAACATTACTTTAACCGTGTTAAAGTTATCATTCTACACAGATCTCTTTGCTACCTTCGATTTGATATGTCGTAGAGCTCAAACAGACAACCGGAGTGAAAGTTATGGCCCTTTCAAGTTAGACTTGTTTTTGGAGTGGTATAACTTATATATCTTCTGTTTCATTGATCTTCACATAGTTTAGATTATACTTGGTCCTCACTCATCTCACGAGATTTGATTTTACTAGTCACTGTGCTCAAATGCACACCTGAAGGAGATGTTATGCTTATTTTAGTGAGTTGCGGGTTTCTTAGGTTGTTAGACGCTAGGAGGGTTGCTCAATTTAAAACGGAAATAACTTCTTCTATGTGTGTTCATATTGGATCTAACACATATCAAATCGATGATTGTGAAACGATACACCAACTGGTAACTAATAGAACCCTTTCTGAAATTCTTCACCCCCCCCCCAAAAGAACCAAAATCCCTTTTGATGGTCAAAAGATTGGCTTCTGGTATCCATTTTGCAATAACATCTTCTATGGGTGTCTATTTTGCCTCTTCCACATATCAAATCAAAGCCTGAGACTATACCTACACTCCTATAACCACTGAAGCACCTTATCACATCCTTGAATTACCAAAAGGTACTTAAACCCTCTGAAAGACCATAAATTCTACTCTGAGAGTCCTTTTGCCTCTACTATATATCAAATCGAATCTTTCGACTAGATCTACACATCTATCACAAATAGGAACACCTTATCACGTTCTTAAAGACCCAAAAGGTCCTTAAGTCCTCCAAATGACCGTAACTTCTACTCTGGGTGTCTGTTTTATCTCTACCACATATCAAATTGAAGCTTGCGACTAGCTCATCACATATGTGACAACCATGAACAACTAAATAACCCTAAAAACCATGAATAACCCCATACACACAAAAAAACATTAAAAACCACTCAAAACCCTAACAAACCCTAACAAACCCTAACAAAAACTAAAAAATCCTAACAAACCCAAACAAACCCTAACAAATCCTAACAAACACAAAAAAACCTAAAAACATAACAAACCCTAAAAAACCCTATCAAACCCTAACAAGCCCTAAAAACCCCGAAGAAGCACTAACCAACCCCAATAAACACAAAAAAAAACCATAAAAACCCCTAAAAACTGCTATGAAATCATAAGAAACCCTAACATGACCCAAAAAACCCAAAAAACCCTAACAAAACCCTAATCAAACCTAAGAAACACTAACACAACCTTAGAAACCCTAACACACCCTTAGAAACCATAACACACCCTTAGAAAACATAGAACACCCTTAAAAACCCCAACGCACCCATAGAAACCCTAACACAACCTTAGAAAACCATAGAAACCGTTGCAGACCCTTAAAAACCCTAACGCGCCCATAAAAACCCTAACCTGCCCATAGAAACCCTAACACACCCTTAGAAACCCTAACAAACCCTAACACTCCCTAAATCTCTCTAATAAGAACTAATAAATCCTAACAAACCCTACCATCCAATAATAAACCATAATTAACCCAAAAGCCCACTACTAAACCCTAAAAAACACTAATAAATCATAATAAACCCTAAAACCCCTTTTAGACCCCAATAAAGGCTACAAAATACCTAATAACCCAAATATACCACAAAAACTCTATTAAACCATTCAAAGTGCTAATATTCACAAAAAAACCTAACAAACCCAGCAAAACCCGACAAAACCCTAAAAAACAACAAAAACCCAAAAACCCCAAAAAACCCTAAAAAACCCTAAAAACCCAAAAAACCCTAAAAAACCCTAAAAACCTCTAAAAACCCTAAAATCCCAAAAAACTAAAAAAACCCGAAAACAAACCTAAAATCCCCAAAAAACCATAAAAACCCTAAAAAACTTAAAAACCACTAAAAAAGATAAAAAAACCTAAAATGCCTAAAAATGCCTAACAAAACCCTAACCAACCCTATGAAACCCTTAAAACCCCTAAAACCCCCTACCAAACCATAAAAACATCAAAAGAAACCCTAATACACCATAAAGATCCCTAAAAAACCCTAAAAACCCTAAAGAACCCTAAAGAACCACTAAAGCCACTAACAACACTACATAGACTCTATCAATTACTACAAAAAACCCGAAAAATGCTTCAAAACTCACAAAACGCAACAAAACCCCAAAAAATGCTAAAATAACCCTAACAAAGCATAAAAAAATCCAAACACACCCACAAAACTCAAAAAAAAGCATAAAACCCCAAACAACTCAAACAAACCGTAACAAACCCTAAAAACCCTAACAAAACCTAACAAACCCTAACAGCTACTAATAACCTCTAAGAACCACTAATAATCCCTAACAACCCATAAAACCCACTATTAACCCCTAAAAACCCTAATAAACACAAATAATTTGTAATAACCTGTAATAAATACAAAAAACTCTATTAGACCCTAATAAATGCTACAAAAGCCCTAAAACCCCTAATATACAATAAAAAACACTATTAAACAATAATAAACCCTAATAATCTATAAAAATCCTAGAAATCCTGAAAAAACGATAAAAATATCTCAAAATCATAGCCGAAAAAACCCTACAACCCACTAATAAACCCTAAAACCATAATAACCCCAATATAAATCGTAACAAACCCTAACAAACCCAAATAAATCGTAACAATTCCTAACAATGCCAAATAAATCTTAACAAATTGAAACAAACCATAAGAAACCCCCAATACACCCCAATATACCCTAACAAGTCATAATAAACCACAATAAGTTGTAATAAACTCAAATACATGTTACTAAACCCTAATAAATAAAATAAACCCTAATAAACCCTAATAAATCATAAATAACCCTAAAAGGGGTTAAAAAACACTAGAAAAAGCTATTGATGCCTACAGAAGCCTAATAAAACCCTAATATACAAAAAAATGATAATAACCTGTAACAAATCCTAAAGAATGATAATAAATCCTAAAGAACCCTAATAAACCCTAATGAACCATATTAAACTCTAAAGAACACTAAAAACCCTAAAGAACCCAAAAATGCTAGAACACATTATATAAACCCTAAAAACCGCTACAATACCCAAGCAAACACTAAAAACATCAAAAACCCTAACAACCCCTATCAATCCCAAAAAAATAAATAAACCGATAAAACCCACGAAAATCCATTAAAAGGCCATCAGAAACCATAACAAACCCATAAACACCTGTTAACAAACCTTAAAAACCCTAAAAAACACAAAAAACCATAAACAACCATTAAAACCATAAAAGCAGTCAAATAGATACATAAACCCTAAAAACGTTACATGAACCACAAAATATGTAACAAAACCCCTAAAAACGCAACATAAACCAAAAAACGCAACATAAACCCAAAAAACACTACATAAACCCTAATCGCACTATATAAACCCTAGAATTGTACATAAACCATAAAAAACGCAACATAAATATTAAAAATGCTACATAAAACCTAAAACCCAATATAAACCATAAAAACACCACATCAAACCTAAAAACATTACCAACATAAACGCTACATCACCCCTAAAAACGCTACATTAACCCAGAGAATGAAACATAAACCCTAAAAATGCTACATAAAACCCAAACCCTAAACACGATACATAAACCCAAAAAACATTACATAAACACTAAATATGATACATAAATCCTAAAACCGCTAACTAAACCCTAAAATTGCTACATTAACACTATAAATGCTACATAAACTCTAACAACGCAACACAAACCCTAAAAAATGCTACAAAAACCCTAAATACGCTTCAAAACCCTAAACAAAATTAAACCCTAATAAACCCCTAATAAACCCCTAAATAATTACTAAATACACTAACAATGCTACATAAACCCTAACAATTGCTACAAAAAACTGAAAAATGCTTCAAAACCCACAAAACGCAACAAAACCCCCAAAAATGCTAAAATAACCCTAACAAAGCATAAAAAATCCAAACACACCCATAAAACCCAAAAAACGCATAAAACGCCAAGAAACTCAAACAAGCCGTAACATACCCTAAAAACTCTAACAAAACCTAACAAAACCCTAACATCCACTAATAACCCCTAAGAACCACTAATAAACCCTAATAACCCCTAAAACCCACTATTAAACCCTAAAACCCTAATAAAAACTAATAAATCATAATAACCTGTAATAAATCCTAATAAACTCTATTGGACGCTAATAAATGCTACAAAATCCCTAAAACCCCTAACATAAAATAAATAACACTATTAAACCATAGTAAACCCAAATAATCACTAAAAACCCTAACAAACCCGACAAAACACTACAAAAGCCACCAAATAATTGACTAAAAACCCTACAACCCACTAATAAACCCTAAAAAGCCCTTATAACACAAAAATAAATCGTAACAAACCCTAACAATACCAAATAAATCGTAACAAATCCTAACAATGCCAAATAAATTGTAACAAACTGAAACAAACCATAACAATCCCCTAATAAACAGGAATAAACCCTAACAAAGCATAATAAACCCTTACAAATCGTAATAAACCCAAATACATGTTATTAAACCCTAATAAATATTATAAACCCGAATAAATCTTAAATAACCATAAAAAAGGTTGATAAACCCTAGAAAAATCAATTAATGCCTACAAAAGCCCAATAAAACCCTAATATACAACAAAACGCTAATAAAATATAACAAATCCTAAAGAACACTAATAAACCTAAAGAACCCTAATAAACACTAAAGAACCATATTAAACTCTAAAGAACAATAAAAAAACCCTAACGAACCCAAAAACCGCTAGAACACATTATATAAACCCTAAAAACCGCTATAATACCCAAACAGACCCTAAAACACACTAAAAAAACCTAACAACCCCAATCAATCCCAAAAAAACAAATAAACCCATAAAAACCCCCAAAACGCATTAAAAAGCCATCAGTTACAATAAAAAACCATAAAAACCCATTAATAATCCTTAAAAACCCTTAAAAACACTACAAACCATAAACAACCATTAAAACCCTAAAAAGCCTTCAAATAGATACATAAACCCAAAAAAATGTTACATAAACCCTAAAAATGCAACAAAACCCCTAAAAACAGAACATAAACCAAAAAATGCAACATAAATCCAAAAAACACTACATAAACCATAAAAGCACTACATAAACCCTAGAACTATAACATAAACCCTAAAAATCACAACATAAACCCTAAAAACGAAACATAAACATTAAAAAACGCTACATAAAACCTAAAAACACAGTATAAACCTTAAAAACACTCCATGAACCCTAAAAACGTTACATAAACCATAAAAAATACAACATAAACACTACATTACCACTAGAAAGGCTATATAAACCCAAAAAAATGCAACATAAACCCTAAAAAATGCTACATAAAATTTTAACCCTAAACACGCTACATAAACCCTAAAAACGTTACATAACCCCTAAAAAGATACATAAAATATAAAACTACTAACTAAACCCTAAAAACGCTACATAAACACTAAAAATGCTTCATAAACTCTAACAATGCTACACAAACCCTAAAAATGCTATAAAAACCTTGAAGAAGCTTTAAAACCCTCAATAATTTTAAACTCTAATATTCCATAATATAAAACATTAAACCCTAATAAACCCCTAATAAACTCTAATAATCCCTAAAAACACATTATAATCCCTAAAATCCTTAGAAACTCTACTCGGACCTAATAAAACCACAAAAATACCTAATAAACCCTAATAAATGATAATAAAACCTAATAAAACCTACAAACACATTAAAAAAACCTAAACAACCCTAACCAGTCCTAATAGACACTAATAAACACTAATAAACCCTAATAAACCCCAAAAAACGATAAAAATCCCTAATAAACCATAAGTAAAGCCAAATAAACCATACTCAACCCTAACAAACCTAAACACACCATAATAACCCCCAATAAAACCCTAAAAAACCCTAATAATGAAAAATGCTAGTATACCTTAAAAAATACATAGAAACCCTCATAAGCTATAATATAACCTAATAAACCCTAAAAATGCTCACAAAAAATAAAAAAATGACCACAAAAAATAAAAATGCGCTATATTACCTAAAAAGACCGAAAAACACTAATATAACCTAATAAAGACAAAAAACACTAATATACCATAAAAATACCTGGAAACCCTAATGAACCATAATAAACTCTAATATAAACAAAGAAACCCTAAAATGATCACACAAAAAAACAAAATGCTCACAAACAAAAAAACACACGCTATAATATCTAAAAAGACCTAAAAACACTAATATAACCTAATAAAATAAAAAACTAATAAACCCCTGACAAACCCTGATGGTGGCGCACTCTCCTGGTGCTCTCTTCCCCTCGACGCAGCATCTAGGATTTCTGCCTGATTCCCATGGAGATGGTGGTGCTAGATCTATGCTCCTGCCCTCTTGGCCTTGTGGGGGGAGCTTGTGGCAATGGTGGTCTGATGCAGAGTCCTTCGGGGCGGCAGTTGCTCTTCGGCGGCTTCGCGTTTTCCAAGAGGGGTCCTGGATCGGGGTTTCGGCACCCTTCGTGGCCCTTATCTCTTGTGCTTATGGGGGGAGTTCTTGGTGATGGCGGGCCTCAGCTGCGCTCTTTGGACCAAAGGTGACAGGTGATCTTCGACAACTTCCCCTTTTCAGAGCGGCGGGTCTGCCCGAGTTTCCGACATCTACGGAGGATGCGCAGTATATTGAAGCTTCGGTTTGGAATGGATTTTCGGGAAATGGTTGTTCTTCCACGTTCCAGTTCTCAGAGGCTCGATCTCACGATGTAGAATGTTTGTACGGTGATCTGGTCTGATCTTATTTTCGACTCGCGAAGCAGAAGCAGGTGTGACCTGCGATTCAACGACTGGACAGAGGTGTCCTTGGGCCGATTTCCAGGTATTCTTGTCAAATCTGGGTTATATCTCATCAATTCAGGTATCCTGGTGTTCGGTGATTTGGATTCCATCTCAGGTGTGGTTGGGCGATTTGGTGGCTTCGTCTAGGAGAGGATTGGCTTTGCTTCGGTGACAGGTGGGTTCGGCGGGCTTCGCAACTTCTCGACGGTGGCGTGCACAGTTCTGTGCTCAGACCTGTGTTCCTCTCTTGGACCTGAGGAGGGTCTTGTCGGGTTTCTTAGCTTCGAGACGGTTCACATTGGATGCAAAGGGTGAAGACGGAGGTTCTCTTTTCTGGTTTATATTCCATGTCCTTGGTTCTTGCTACTATGAAGGACTGGTCAATTTGTGTTGTGTTCTTTCTAATATGTTGGACTATGGGTTTTTGAGTTGGGGATGGATTGGTTGTGGGTCGTTATTATTGCTAAATGTTGAGTTTGAGGGGATGTGGATGATGGGGGAATGGGTCCATGTGCGGGCTATTAGAATCCGTCTAAATAGGAGGAGATAGTTGCTCCATTTTTAGTTATTGTTTGCTGATTGTTGTTGGTTGTAGGTTTCCCAATGAGATGCTGCTGGTTTTTTGTTGGACCTTGACTTGCTGTATGATGACCAACTGGACTTTGGTGATGCTGATTAGTAGTGATAAATGTTTCTTTGTTCCTGAGATGGCTTTGATGAGGATTTCTAGTCGTTTCTTGTGTGTGTTGTTCTTTGGTGATTGTTGGACTTGCATGATGGAGTGCGGCTACCCATTGTTGTCGTTTCCCTTGACTCGTGCGCCCACCTTTGCTCTTACTTCCCTCTGCATCACACTGAACCCCATCTTGGTTTGGTATGATGGTGCATGTGGCGGTTTTGGGATGGTGTTGGTCATCCAGCTCGGCGCCAAGGGCACGTCTTGGCGGGGCGACGATGTTAAGAGGTGATGGCTTGTGAAGCTCAGTTTGTTGTCTTGGCTGATGGATGCTGATCTTGGTTCGGTGATGAAGTATGGTGGTGTTACGGCTAGGTTTTTGTGGTGATGATGATAATGAGCTGATGAATGTTGAAGTTTCTGTTGATGGCAAAGGTGTTGTTGGATGAGAAGTGATGAAACTGCTACGCTATTTTTTCTTTTTTGATTTTTCTTTTTTGGGGACTTTTGTGTCTTGGGTTGTAAAGGGTTTTTGGGTGTGGGTTGATTGACCCCTCCCCTCCCTTGTCTGTTGTTTCTTTTTTCATAATAAATTCTAAGGTGGCTGGGAATAGCCTGGCCCCACACCTCTTCTACCCTAACAAAACCTAGTAAACCCTAAAAATCAATAATAAACCCTAATAAAAATGAATAAATCCTAATAAAACCCAAATAAAACCCCAAAAATACCATCTCAACCCTAATAAACCTTGACACACTATAACAAAACATAATAAACCCCAACTAAACACCAATAAACAAAAAAAACACAAACAAAACCATTAAAAAGCCCAAGGAACCCTAATAAACCATAAAAAATTCAAATGAAACCTAATAAACCATTAAAAATGCTCACAAACACTAAAAACTAGCTAATAAAACCTAAAAAGTCATAATAACCCCTCATACATCTTAACCAAAACTAAAAAACCGTCATATACCCTAATAAAAACACTAACAAGCCCTAGTAAACCATAAAAATCCCTAACAAACACTAATAAACTGTACTCAACCCTAATAAACCCTATTTAAAACATAAAGATTCCTACTTAACCATAATAAAACCCTATAAATACCTACTCAACCCTAATAAACCTTAAAACACCATAATAAATCATAATAAACCCCACTAAACCCTAAAAAATGCAAATATACCATTAAAAAGCCCTAAAACCCCTAATAAATGCTAATAAAACCTACCAAAGCATAAAAGCACTAATAAACCCAAATAAACACTACAAAACACTAAAAAACCCTAATATACCCTCTTAAAATTTAATAAACCATTATAAACCCTAATAAATCCTAAACATACCCAAATATACCATAATACACCATAATATAACCTAATAAACCCAAATCAATCCTAATAAAACCCTAAAAATACCTAATAAACCCTAATAAACCTTGACACATAATGATAAACCCTAATAAAATCCTATTAACACCCACCAAACCCTTAAAAATTCTAATATACCATTAAAAATCCCTAAATCCCTAACAAACCATAATAAATGTTAATAACTCCTAAAAATTCTAAAAAATGATAGTAAACCCTAAAATACCTCTAATAATAGTAGTAGTAATAATGCACGTACATGTGCATATTCAAGTGCATGGTTTAAATAATAAATTATAACGCACATGCATGTGCATATGCATGCGCATTTGCATGTGAATGATAATAAATAATAACTCAATTGAATTTCATGTGTATGTGCATGTGCATGTGAATGATAATAAATATTAAATAATAACGTACATCCAAGTGCATGTCCATATTCATTTTCATGTGCATGGTAATAAACAATAAATAATAACAAAGACCACATGAATGTGCATTTTTATGTGAATAATGATAAATAATAAATAACAACACATGTGACAAAAGAATAATGCAAGTGCCTTGCGTGTGCACGTGCATGAGAATAAATAATAAAAACATATGTGATAATAGAATAACAGAAGTTCATTGAATTTTCATGTGTGTGGTAATAAATAATATATAATAATGCACGTGTATGTTCATTTGCATGTAATGATAATGATAATGATGCATGCATGTGCATGGTAATAAATAATATATAACAACACATGTGCATGTGCATTTATATTTGATGATACAAATAATAATAATAATAATAATAATAATAATAATAATAGAATGACGCGAGTGCATTTCATTTTCACATGCATAGTAGTAAATAATAAATAAATATTAGTAAATAAGAATGCACATGCATGTGCATGTGCATTTACATTTGATAATAATATTAATAATATTAATAATACTAATTGTAATAATATTAATAATAACACATGCGCATGAATGGTAATCAATAATAAATAACAACTCAAATGCTTGTGGATTTTCATGTGATAATGATAATAATAATTATAATGATGATGATAATAATAATAATAATAATAACAGTGATAATAATAATAATAAAAGAATAACACAAGTGCATTGCGTATGCACGTTCATGGTAATAAATAATAAATAATAATGCACGTGCATCTGCATTTGCATGTGATGATAATAATAATAACATCAGTAGTAACAGTGATAATAGTAGTATTACCAATGCATGTGATAATATAATATTGCATGTGCATTACGTGTGCACGTGCATTGTAATAAATAATAACGCACGTGCATTGCATTTGCATGTGATGATGATGATGATGATAATAATAATAATAACATTGATAATATTAATAATAACTACCCATGTGATAATAGAATAACACATGTGCATTGAATGTGCGAGTTTAGGTATTTGCATGTACATTTGCTTGTGCAATTGTATGTGATGATAATAACAATAACAACAACAACAACAACAATAACAACAACAACAATAATAATTATTATTAACATAAGAATAACAACGCGTGTGATAATAAAATAATGATTGTGCATTGCATGTGCTATTGCATGGTAATAAAAAATAGATAATAATGCATGTGCATGTGCTTGTGCATGTGCATGAGATGATGATGATGATGATAATAATAATAATAATATTATTATTATTATTATTAATAACAACACATGTGATAATGGAATAACAGACGTGAATTGCATGTGCAGTGCGTTATAATAAATAATAACTCATAGCGAACATGATGATAATAATAACAATAATAGTAAAATTAAGAATAATAGCGCATGTGATAATAGAATAACACACATGTATTGAATGTGCGCGTGTATGGTAATAAATAATAATGCATGTGCATTTTCATTTTCATTTGATGATAATAACAATAATAACAATAACAATAAAAATGCTTGTGATAATAGAATAATGTAGGTGCATTGTGTGTGTGCGTGCATGGTAATAAATAATAACAGACGTGCATGTGTATTTTTCATGTGAGGATAATAAAAATAATAATAATAGTAATAATAACAACAAAAACAACAATATATGCACGTGCATGGAAATAAATAATAAATAATAAATAATAACGTATATGCATCTGCATTTGCATGAGACGATAATAATAATAATAATTGTAATAACAATAATGATAATGATAATAATGATAATGATAATAATGATAATATTAACATGTCTGATAGTAGAATAACACATGTCCTAACAAAACCTAACAAACCCTAACAACCACTAATAAACCCTAAGAACTACTAATAAACCCAAATAACACCTGAAACCCACTATTAAACCCTAAAACCCTAATAAACACTAATAAATCATATTAACCTGTAATAAACCCTAAAAATACTATTTGACTCTAATAAATGCTACAAAGCCCTAAAACCCCTTATATATAATAAGAAATACTATTGAACCATAATAAATCCACATAATCGCTAAAAACCCTAACAAACCTGAAAAAACACTACAAAACCCACCAAATAATAGCCTACAAAACCCTACAACCAGCTAATAAACCCTAGAAAACCCTAATAACCCCATAATATATCATAAAAAACCCTGAAAACCACAAATAAATTTCAACAAATCCTAACAATGCAAAATAAATTGTAACAAACTGAAACTAACCATAACAAACCCCAAATAAACCGCAATAAACCCCAACAAATCATAATAAACCCAAATACACGTTAATAAACTCTAATAAATAAAACAAACCCTAAGAAACCCTAATAAATCCTAAATATCCATAAAAAAGGTTGATAAATCCTTGAAAAGCTATTAATGCCTACAAAAGCCCAATAAAATACTAATATTCAATAAGAATGCTAATAAACAGTAACAAATCCTAAAGAACACTAATAAACCCTAAAGAACCCTAATAAACCCTAAAGAACATAATAAACTCTAAAGAACACTAAAAACCCTAAAGAACCCAAAAAATGCTAAAACACATAACATAAAACCTAAAAACTGCTAAAATACCAAAACAAACCCTATAACACACTAAAAAACCCTAACAACCCCTATCAATCCCAAAATAACATATTAACCCTTAAAACCACCAAAAAACCATTGAAAACCCAACAAATACCATAAAAACCATAAACACCTATTAACAACCATTAAAAACCATAAAAACCACTACATACCATAAACAATCCTTAAAACCCTAAAAAAGGCAACAAATATATACATAAACCCAATAAATGTAACATAAACCCAAAAAATGAAACATAAACCCTAAAAATAGAACATAAACCCAAAAAATGCAACAAAAACCCAAAAAATGCTACATAAACCCCAAAAGCACTACATTAACCCTAGAATCGTAACGTAAACCCCAAACAATGCACCATAAACATTAAAAAACGCTACATAAAACCTAAAAACACAACATAAACACTAAAAACACTACATGAACCCTAAAAATGTTACAAAAACCCAAAAAATGCAACATTAATGCAATATAACCCTTAAAAATGCTTAACAAAGCCAGAAAACGCAACATAAACCCTAAAAATGCTACATAAAACCTAAAACCACAAACTAAACCCTAAAAGCACTACATAAACACTAAAAATGCTATATAAACTCAAACAAAACTTCACAAAAAATAAAAAATGCTACAAAACCCTAAAGACACTTCCAAACCCTCAAAAATATTAAACCCTTATATATGATAATATAACAAATTAAACCCTAATAAACCCCTAATAAACTCTAATAATCCCCAAAAACGCATTATAATCCCTAAAAACCCTATGATACTCTACTCAGCCCTAATAAAACACAAAAATACCTAATAAACCCTAATAAATGATAATAAATCCTAATAAACCCTAAAAACATGTTAAGAAAACCTAAACAACCCTAACCAACCCTAATAGACACTAATAAACACCAATAAACCATAATAAACCCCAAAAAACCCTAAAATCCCTAATAACCCATAAATAAGTCCAAATAAACCCTACTCAACCCTAAAAAACCTTAACACACCATAATTTCCCCTAATAAAACCCTACAAAACCCTAATAACGAAAACAAACACTAGTATACCTTAAAAAATCCCTTGAAACCCTAATAAACTCAAATATAACTGAAAAAAATGCTAGTATACCTTCGGGTTGTAGGCGGCCAGTTCCATCACTAATTCCCCTCACTGCGGCTCCAATTCCCCATTCGCCTCGGCTCTTTTCCCCCTTTACCGCTCCTTGGACCACCTTCAGGTGATCCGACTCCTTCGGGCCTCATCAGTTTTGGCTCCATTGCTTTAGGTTTTCCCGGCTTTGGCAATAGCTCTTCCGAGCTCAATCACGTTCCCTGGCACATGTGCTTCAGAGGGGAAGGGGATTGACTTCGTTCAGTCAGCGTCATTTATGGACACTGCTTCCCCATCTTCATGAAGACTTCCTGGTGACGACCCTTCTCGTGGAATTCCAGATCTGGAGTCCGGAGGTAGTCCGAAGAAGAGGATCTGTTGAGTGTTCTGTGTGGATGCCGGTGTGAAGGGAACCTCGTATCTCGAAGGCTCTGGATGTGAATTCGACACATCTTCATTGAAAAGAACAGAATTTTTGACCTCCTGATCTGAGGGGGTGAGGTGGCTTCCCGGTTTGCGGAGGGCATGGACGCGAAGACAAGTCCCTCGGCAAAGGAGATGACCACACAGGGTGGGTCGCGGAAAGGTGTGCAGCGAGGCTTTAGCCGTGAATTCCGGTTGCCAAGAGGTTGCCGCATTGGGCTGCCTCGCGGAAGTTGGAGCTCCCCGCGGTCTGTTCGATCTGGAAGCGCTAGGGGACTTGCGAGAGATCCGCCCACGTTACCCTGCTCGAAGGAGCTGACCGCACAAGGCTGGTCATGGAAAGAGGCTTTCACCAGCACGAAGGTTCTGACCGCGCAGGGCTGGCCGCGAAAAGTGGTCTTCCCTAGGTCGAAGGATCTGGCCGCACAGGGCTGGTCGTGGAAAGAGGTTGTGGCGCGGAGCTTTCGGGCTGAACCAGACTGGTGGTCTTTTTTCGGGCCACACCTAGACAGAGGAATTGCTGGGTTGGGCCTAGCCTGTGAGAATTACCGTTGAGACCTGGGCCATGAAACAAGTTATGGAATACCGTAGGTTTGGATATACAGGCATTGAATCATGGATGCAGATTTAGTGAACCAATGGAAGAGGATGTCCTTGACTGACAAAGAGAAAGAGTCGATTGAGACTTAGAGAAACGAATATGTGCTTCTGAAAAAATGTGTCTTTGCTGGTTGTCGGAAAATTTGTGGAAAAATCTTAATCAACCTGGGGGCCCTCAAAAATACCCTACCGAATATTTGGAAACTGGAAGATGGAGTGGAAATTTGGGAAGTGGGGAACAACCTCCTTGTTTTGGAGTTCTTCAATGATAGGGATAGAGATAAAATCCTGAGAGGCATGCCATGGTCCTTTGATAATCAACTCCTCCACATGGGAGAATTTAAAGGGGGGGGGGGAAGACATAAAACACACTAAGCTCACCCAGTCCCCATTCTGGATATGCATTAATTGAATCCCTTTTCATGGGATAATAGAACGGGTCCTGAGAGAAATTGGAGATTGCATTGGCCAATTCCTGGAGTGGGATTGCGCAGACCCAATCCAATGGGGACCTGAGGTACAGATTAAAGCTGGGATTGAAGTTTCTGAAACTCTGATGATGGTCATGTTTTTGAAAATTGATGACGCTAACACCTGGATATCATTCAAGTTCGATAAACTCCCAATCTTTTGCTTTTTCTGTGGACGTATCAGACATCTGGATAGAGTGTGTGATTCAAAGTAAGAGAGTGAATAAGGTAATATCATCTTACAATATGGTCCATGGCTCCGAGCCAAAATGACGAAATTTTCCTTCATCCCTGAGACGGAAAAACAAAAGGACAATAACCATCTCACGATGGCTCATACAAGGCGGGTGGAAATTGAAAATGATAAATTCATCATGCTTGGACCACTAGGTTTCCCTGAAGATAGCCCAACCACACAAAAGGAAGTTGGTAGGCAATCTCAGAACTTTAATACCAAGTGCAATAGTGGGGGTTGGTAAAAGAACCGAATGAAGAAGCTTTACATTGAATCTGGCACATATCCTACCCCCCTAAAGGACATTACCTCAACATTAATAGAGCCATTGAAAATGCCAAAAGATCCACTAAATCAAAGCTTGTAGCCAAGAAAAATTCCCACCGAGCCAGCAGGCCCTGACCCTGATTTAGAAACAACCATGTCAGGAATCCTAGCACAGGGTGACTTAGGGATGCCAAGATCTACACCATCAGGCCCAATCACCCGTCGAACTTGGAAAAAGGTGAAACACGAAGAAAGAGAAGGAAAATCAGATGTCCCAAAACCCGGGGATCTTAAACAATGAATTGAAATGAGCCAGTCAGTAGGGATCTCCCAAAACAATGGAAAACAAAAGGTGAAAAAATGAACTCTAAGGACTCAAAGGCGGAGGCAGGCAAGACCCAGCCCTACCTAGATCAATGATCATTTTCTAATGGAACGGTCATGGGCTTAGAAACCCATGAATGGTTCGAATGCTCTAGCGCAATTGTGCCCAAAGTCGCCCCGATATGGTTTTCCTGTCCGAAACCATATTGGAATGCAAGGAAACCACCAACATTGCTCAGAAATGCGGCTTCCAAGGCTGCCTCCCGGTCTCCCAGCAAGGATACTCAGGGGGACTTTGTCTCATATGGAAGGAAAACTTTGACATCAAGATCTTTTCCTTATCCTCACACCACTTAGCTGCGACCATTCATGCAGACCATACCCCACCTAGGAACTTTGTGGGATTCTATGGTTGGTCCTCCCTTAATGAGAAGTGGAAATCCTGGGATCTTCTCAGCCAGCGACGACACGATTTGCATCACCCTATTCTTTTCGGAGGTGATTTCAACGAGATTATCTACCATAAGGAAAAAAGAAGTGGAGCCTTCCAGAACTCGATGTTGATGTCAAATTTTAAGTATGAGATCTACAGGGTGGACCTAGTCGATCTAGGATACGCGGGCAATCCATTCACATGGTTCTGGGGTAATACGGATGAAGCCCGCATCGCTGAGCGGCTTGACAGATTTCTGGGCTCAACGGATTGGACAAATCTCTTCAGCTTGTTTCACATCAATAACCTAACGCTCATCTTCTCGGACCACTCCCCAATTTTCATAGACTGTGCTCAAAGAAATCACAACAAGAAATATAGTAGACCCTTCAGATTTGAAAGCTTTTGGTCAAAAGAAAACGAGTGTGAAGATGTTTTCTGATCAAGCTGTAAGAGTAACTCTGCATATGTTCGAGCCAATCTGCAATAGGTCGCATCCGATCTGAGGTCATGGAGCATAAAGAAATTTCATCATCCCGATAGGCATTGCGATTTATTTGAAAGTAAACTATACAACCTTCTCAACTAACCCCCATACAATTGCAATCTTTCTAAAATCGGAGCCACTCAAAGGGACCTTGATACAACACTGTGCATAAAGGAAAGATTCAAGGCCATGCGGGTGTGAGACACCCACATTGCTGAAGGGGATGCTAACACCCGATATTTTCATCAAAAATCATCTAGTTGGTGAATGAAAAATTTAATATCTTGCATCTCACAACCAGATGGAAGCAAAGTTTCCACCACCAATGGAATCCAAGTGGCTATTTCTAGCTACTTTCAGAACCTCTTTTCTACCAGAAACCCTTTTATTTCCCCTAATGTAGAGGAGTGCATCAGACCGGTGATTACCGAAGAGATCAATAGGCTGCTTTCCAAAGATGTGACAGATGATGTGATTCGTCTGGCTCTGAAACAGATCCACCCTACTAAGGCCCTAGGCCTAGATGGATTCCATCCACTCTTCTTTAAACAATACTGGCATATTATTGGCCTTGACATATGCATCCTATTGAAGAACATCTGGGACGGGAAAGAAACATTTCTGACATCAATGATATTGTCTTCGTCCTTATTCCCAAAATCAATAAACCTCTTGTGGTCCATGATTTTAGAACTATCAACCTCTACAATGTCGCTTACAAGATCTTCTAAATGATCTTAGTTAATCGGCTATGCACTTGGCTACCTGACATCATCTCATAAAATCAGAACGCCTTCATGGCTAAGAGACTGATCAACAACAATTCCATTGTCACCCATTAAGTTTTCCACTCGATGAAAACACGCTCCATTACGTAAAGAGGAAAAATGGCCTGGAAACTGGATATGACCAAAACTTATGATAATGTGGAATGGAATTTCCTCAGAGCCGTGATACAAAAAATGGGCTTCTTCTCTAAATGGATAGATATGGTCATGCACTATGTCTCTTCTATCTCCTTCTGAATCAATGTCAATGGGGCACTCACCCGAGGCTTCACCCCAACCCGAGGCCTGCGCCAGGGAGATCCTCTCTCCCCCTTTCTCTATATCTTGGTGGCTGATGTTTTTTCTAACCTCATTTCTAGGGCAGCATCCTCTCATACAATTCAAGGGGTAAAGTTTTGCTGTGAAAGTCCACTAGTGTCTCATCTCTTCTTCGCGAACAACTTCCTCCTTTTCTCCAAAGCAACCAATGATGAGTACCGTACGATCGGCCATGCGATCCAACAATATGAGGGGCCTCTGGAAATTATATCAATCATGTAATGTTAGAAATTTCCTTCACCGCTGGGGTTCCTTCATCCAAAAAATAATCACTCTACACCATTGCAGGAATTCATATGGTCGAGAAACATCAGAAGTACCTCGGGATTCCTACGGTGATTAGTCGCTCCAAAAAAGAAATCATCGCATCGAAGTTGCAAAGGATTGAGAAAAAAATTCAAGGCTGGACCCCAAAAAGAATTTCCAAATCTGGCAAGGAGACCCTTATTAAAGCTACCCTCCAATCCATCACCAGCTATTTCATGTCCCTCTTTAATCTCCCAGCTGCTGTAGTCAATCAGGTACACGCACGCACATCCAATTTCTTGTGGGGAACAAATAATGGGTGGAATAAAACCCACTAGATAGCCTGAGAGAACCTCTTCTTACCAAAATCTGAGGGTGGAATGGGATTTCGGGACCTTGGTCACTTCAATGACGCACTGTTTGGTAAGCAGGGTTGACACCTTTTGAACCAACCATCCTCTCTCTGTGCGCGGGTTCTCCATGAAAAATACTTCCCCCACAAGTACTTCCATGAATCCTCTCTTGACCCCCATCCTAGCTTCCTCTAGAGAAGTATCTGGGGTGCCCGCTGTCTCCTGGGAAAAGGGTTGGGCTGGAGGATTGGGAACGGCTCAACAGTTAACATCTGAACCGATCCCTGGCTGATCGATAAAGAAGGTGTGCGGGCATCATCCCCTGCCCAACCAAGATTTGAAGATGCCACTGTCAGATGCCTTCTTGATGACCAGGGGCTTGGAGGTGCATGGAAATGATACACGCATGGTTTAACGACAGAGATAAAAAATTATCATGAGTATCCCCTCTGTTCAAGGCGTCAGCCACAACCATCTCTTTTGGACCCACAACCTCTCTAAAGCCTATAAAGTGAAATTCGATTACCAGTTCGTTATTGGCACTCAGAATGACGTGAGGGAAGGGGGCCCTAGAAATCTCTTTGGAAACTCAATTCCCCCCCAAAAATACGCCACTTTTGGTGGCATGTGTGCAAGGGAACCCTCCCTACCATGAGCCTTCTCGACTTCCGACATTTTTATAGTGACAGGTTCTTCCCCTTCTGCCCGAATGTCCCATAATCTCCCTTTCATGCTATCATCCAATTCTCGGGGGTAAAGGATATTTGGAGGAAATAGAACTCTTCTACAGACTCCTCACAGATCATGGGCTCTGACCTCCCCTCTCTCCTGAATCGATGGTGCTCCTCCTTCTCATCGGATGAAGCATGCTCTCTTTGCATCATGGCCTGGATCATCTGGGTCCGCCGCAATGATGTCGTTTTCAACCATTTTCACAAACCTCCCGAATTCTAGATTGAATGGGCTTCTTCCTGGTTTGAGGGCTTACATCACCACCAAGAAAACATATTTTCTTTGAAACCCCCTTTTATTCCTCCCTTAGGAGCCTTCCCCTAGAAGGGATTCTCAAGATTAATGTGGATGCGGATCTCCCCAAGGATGGTCATGTTTCCCTTGGCCTGCTGGCCCGAAATCATCTTGGTCCAATCATTACAGCTAAACATGAGTCACATCATGATTATTGGGAACCGGTGGTTGTTGAGGTTGCCGCCATCCCCGCCGGAATGATGTTTGTTGTTGACCGTGGATGGGACAAAATCATCATCGAATTAGACTACAACAACATTATCAATGCCATCAACCTCAACGATGGAAGTCTTCAGTCCTTTGGGTCCCTCATCAGAAAAATCCTCTCTATCCATCACTTATTTTCTTTCAGAAACTTCTCCTTTACCAAAAGGGAAGCAAACAAGGCTGCCAATCAGCTGGCGGCAGCTGGCCCCTTTGATGTCAACCAGCACGGGCTGGACCATTTCCCTGCATGGCGTTGAGTCTGTATGTCTGCTGATTTTCATCATTAATGAATCCATCTTTTATAAAAAAACCTAATAAAACAAAAAAACTAATAAACCCCTAACAAACCCTAATAAATTCTAAAAATCCCTACTAAAACCTAATAAAAACTAATACAACATAATCAAAAAATAATAAAACCGTAAAAAAACATTCTCAACCCTAATAAACCTTGACACACCATAATAAAACATAATAAAACCCAACTAAACACCAATAAACAAAAAACGCAAACAAACTATTAAAAATCCCTCGAAACCCTAATAAACCATAATAAATTCTAATAAAACCTAATAAACCATAAAAAATTCCCACAAACACTAAAAACATTCTAATAAAACCTAAAATTCCTAAAAACCCCTCATATATATTAACAAAAACTTAAAAACAGTCATAAACCCTTGTAAACCCTAAAAATCACTAATAAACCCTAATAAACACTACTCAACCCTAACAAACCCTAATAAAACCCTATAGATACCTACTCAACCTTAGTAAAACCATAATAAATATCAACTCAACCCTAATAAACCTTAACACACTATAATAAACCATAAAAAACCCCACTAAACCCTAAAAAATGCAAATATACCATTAAAAATCCATAAAACCCCTAATAAAAGCTAATAAAACCTAACAAAGCATAAAAGAACTAATGAACCCTAATAAACACTACTATACCCTGAAAAACCTAATATACCCTCTTAAAAATGAATAAACTATAATGAACAATAATAAACCCTAATAAATCCAAAACATACCCAAATGTACCATAATATACCATTATATGACCTAATAAACCCAACTCAATCCTAATAAAACTCTACAAATACCTAATAAACCCCAATAAACCTTAACACACCATAATAAACCCTAATAAAATCCGAATAACCCCCACCAAACCCTAAAAATGCTAATATACCATTAAAAACACATAAAACCCTAACAAACCATAATAAATTTTAATAACGCTTAAAAATTCTAAAAAATGATGGTAAACCATAAAAATACCTCTAATAATAATATTATTAATAATGTGTGTGCATGTGCATATGCCTGCACATTCTCATGTAAATGATAATAAATAATAACTTATAAATAATAACGCATGTGAATTACATGGGTATGTGCATGGGCATGTGAATGATAATAGATAATAAATAATAACGCACATCCAAGTGCATGTGCATGTCCATGTGGATGTGCATGGTAATAAACAATAAATAATAACCCAGTCCAGATGAATGTGCATTTTCATGTGAATGATAATAAATAATAAATAATAACACATGTGATAATAGAATAAATCACGTGCATTGCGTGTGCACGTGCATGAGAATAAATAATAATAACACATGTGATAATAGAATAACGCAAGTGCATTGCATTTTCATGTGCATGATAATAAATAATATATAATAACACATGTGCATGTGAATTTACATGTAATGATAATGATAATGATGCAAGCACGTGCATGGTAATAAATAATAAATAACAACGCACGTGCATGTGTATTTGTATTTGATGATATAAAAAACAACAACAACAATAATAATATAATAATGCAAGTTCATTTCATGTGCACGTTCATAGTAGTAAAAAATAAATAAATAATAAATAAACAAGAACACACATGCATGTGCATGTGCATTTACATTTGATGATAATATTAATAATACTAAATGTAATAATAATAATAATAACGCATGCACGTGCATGGTAATAAATAATAAATAACAACACAAATGCATGTTCCTTTGCTTGTGATAATGATGATAATAATGATAATGATAATAATAATAATAAAAGAATAATCCAAGTGCATTGCATATTAATATGCATGGTAATAAATAATAAATAATAACTCACATGCATCTACATATGCATGTGATGATAGTAATAATAACAGCAGTAGTAATAATAATAGTAGTTGTGGTGAAAATAGTAGTAGTACCAATGCATGTGATAATAGAATATTGCATGTGCATTACATGTTCACGTGCATGGTAATAAATAATAATGCCCGTTCATTTCATTTTCATGTGATGAATATGATAATAATAATAATAACAATAATAATAATAATAAAAACGAATGTGATAATATAATAACACACATGCATTTAATGTGTGTGTATGTGTATTTCCATGTTCATATGAATGTGATTATAATAACAACAACAACAACAACAATAACAACCACAATAATAATAATAACAATAATAATAACAACGCATGTGATAAAAAAATAACATGTGCGCATTGCATATGCACGCCAATGGTAATAAAAATATAATAGTAATGCACGTTCATGTGCATGTGAATGTGGATTAGATGATGAAGATTATAATAATAATAATAATAATAATAATAGTAATAATAAGTTATAGTTGTTTGAAAAAACAACAGACATGACAAAAATGCAAGAAATGGGGTCTCGAAAAACCTAACAAATCACAAAGTCATTGAAAAAGGCATAACTTCTTCTTCGGGTGTCCATTTATGCTCCATGAATAGTCAAATTGAATCTCATGGAACGAATTATGATAAAAACAGGTGTCGGAGGCTGAACAGACACACAGATCAGAAGTTATGACCATTTTAATAAATATTTGACACGGATCCATACATGGAAATGGAGTTTTGGATGCCTTCTAATGGGTTTATGGGATTTTAGTGTCTCAAAAATGACTTGAACTATGTTAAAGTCATCCTTATTTGTATATCTCTTCACTAATTTTGATTTGATATGTGGTATAGCTCAAACGGACAACCGAAGCGAAAGTCATGGCCGTTTGAAGTTGTACTTTTTTTTGGAGTGGTATAACTAATATATCATATATTTCTTTGATCTTCTCATAGTTTATACTGACCATGGTCCCCACTCATCTCACGATATTCGATTTGACTAGTCACAACACTCAAATGGACACCAAAAGAAGAAGTTAAACCTATTTTAGTGAGTTGTGGGTTTCATAGGTTTTTAGGCACTAGGAGAGTAGCTCAATTTAAAATGACAATAACTTATGCTACATGTGTCAATTTTGGCTCTACCACATATCAAATCCAATATTTTGAAAAGATACATACTCTGGTAACCACTGGAACCCTTTCTAACATTCTTCAACCCCCCAAAAGACCCAAAATCCCTTTGGATGGTCAAAAGATTGGCTTCTGGTGTCTGTTTTGCGATAACTTCTTCTATGGGTGTCTATTTTGCCTCTACCACATATCAAATCGAATATTGCGACGATAACTACACTCTTATAACCACTAAAGCACCTTATTACATCCTTGATGGCCCAAAAAGGTACTTAAACCCTCTAAAAGACCAAAACTTCTACTCCGGGAGTCCACTTTTCCTCAATCAAATATTAAATCGAAGCTTTCGACTTGATCTACACATCTGTGACCAATAGGAACACCTTATCACATTCTTAAAGTCCCAAAAGGTCCTTAAGGCCTCCTAATGACCATAACATCTACTCTAGGTGTCTCTTTCACCTCTACCACATATCAAATTGAAGCTTGCAACTAGCTCTACACATATGTGACAACCATGAATAACTAAATAACCCTAACAAACCATTAATAACCCCATAAAAACTAAAAACCATTAAAAACGAGGCAAAACCTGAAAAAACCCTAAAAACCCCTAACAAGCACTAAAAAACACTAAAAAACTATAACAAACCATAACAAACCCTAAAAACCCCAAAAAACCCTAAAAAATATAACAAACCATAACAAACCCTAACATGCCCTAAAAACCCCAAGAATCACTAAGAAACCAAAATAAACCCAAAAATACCTGAAGAAACCATAAAACCCCTAAGAAAACATATGATACCCTAACAAAACCCTAAAAACCCTAACAAAACCCTTAACAAACCTAGGAAACACTTACACACCCTTAAAAACCCTAACACACCCTTAGAAACCCTAATACACACTTAGAAACCCTAGCACACCCTTAGAAGCCCCAACACACCCATAAAAACCCTAACACAACCTTAGAAACCCTTAAAAACCATAGCACACCCTTAGAAACCCTAACCCGCTCATAAAAAACCTAACCCACCCTTAGAAACCCTCAAAAACCCCTAGACACCCTAAATCACTCTAATAAGCACTAATAAATCCTAACAAACCCTACCAACCCAAAATAAACCATAATAAACCCTAATAAACCATAAATCCCACTACTAAACCCATATAAACACTAATATATCATAATAAACCCTAAAAATCCTATTAGACCCCAATAAAAGCTACAAAATTCCTAAAAAACCAAATATACAACAAAAATGCTATTAAACCATTCAAAACTCTAATATTCACAAAAAAACCCTAACAAACCTGGAATAACATGGAAAAACCCTAAAAACATTAAAAACCCTAAAAATCCTAAGAAATCCTAAAGACCCTAAAAACCCTAAAACCCCTAAAACCCCTAAAAACACGAAAAACCGAAAAAAAACCCGAAAACAAACCTAAAAACCCTAAAAATCCTCAAAAACCTCAAAAAATGCTAAAACGCCTATAAACCCCTAAAACACTAAAAGACCCTTAAAAGCATAAAATGCCAAACAAAACCCTAACCAACACTATGAAAACCTTAAAAACCCTAACAACCCCTAGCAAACCCTAAAAACCTGAAAAGAAAACCTAATACACCATAAAGAACCCTAAAAATCCCTAAAAATGACAAATAACCACTAAATACACTAACAATGCTACATAAACCCTAACAATTTCTACAAAAAACAAAAAAAGTTCTTCAAAACCCACAAAATGCAACAAAACACCAAAAAATGCTAAAATAACCCTAACAAAGCATAAAAAATCCAAACACACCCATAAAACCCAAAAAACCGCACAAAACCCCAAACAACTCAAACAAACGATAACAAACCCTAAAAACCCCAACAAAACCTAACAAACCCTAACAACCACTAATAACCCCTTAGAACCACTAATAAACCCTAATAACAAAAAACACCCAATATTAAACCCTAAAAACCCTAATATACACTAATAAATCATAATAACCTGTAATAAACCCTAACAAACTCTATTATACCCTAATAAATAATAAAAAAGCCCTAAAACCTCTAATATACAATAAAAACACTATTAAACCATAATAAACCCTAATAATCACTAAAAACCATAACAAACCTGACAAAACGCTACAAAACCCTCCAAATAATAGCCTAAAAAACCCTATAACCTACTAATAAACCCTAACAAACCCTAATAAACCGAAAATCAATCGTAACAAACCCTAACAACCCCAAATAAATTTTAACAAATCCTAACAATGCCAAATAAATTGTTACAAACTAAAACAAACCCTAACAAACCCCTAATAAACCGCAATAAACCCTAACAAATCATAATAAACCCAAATAAATCGTAATAAACCCATATACATGTTACTAAACCCTAATAAATAAAATAAACCACAATAAACCCTAATAAATACTAAATAAAACTAAAAAAGGTTGATAAACCCTACAAAAAGCTATTAATGCCTTCAAAAGCACAATAAAACCCTAATATACAATTAAAAATGCTAATAAACTGTAACAAATCCTAAAGAACACTAACAAAACCCAAAGAACCCCAATAAACCCTAAATGGAAATATTAAACTCTAAATAACCATATTATACTCTAAAGAACACTAAAAACCCCTAATGAACCCAAAAAATGTGAAAACACATTATCTAAACCCTAAAAACCGCTACAATACCCAAACAAACCCAAAAACACACTAAAAACCCTAACAACCACTATCAACCCCAAAAAAACAAATATACCCATAACCCCCCCCCAAAAAAACCCATTAAAAAGCCATCAGATACCATAAGAAACCATTAACATCTGTTAACAACCTTTAAAAACCATAAAAAAGTACAAATTATAAACAACCATTAAAACCCTAAAAAAGGCTTCAAATAGATACATAAACCCAAAAAATGTTACATAAAGGCATAAAAATGCAACAAAAACCCTAAAAACGAAAAATAAACCAAAAAATGAAACATAAACCCAAAAACGCTACATAAACACTAAAATCACTACATAAACCCTAGAACTATAACATAAACCATAAAAAACACAACATAAACATTAAAACACAACATTAACATTAAAAAACGCTACAGAAAACCTAAAAACACAATATAAACCCTAAAAACACTCCATGAACCCTAAAAACGTTACATAAACCATAAAAAATGCAACATAAAGGCTACATTACCACTAGAAATGCTACATAAACCCAAAAAATGCAACCTAAACCCTAAAAAATGCTACATAAAACCTAAACACTAAACATGCTACATAAAATCTAAAAACGTTACATGAACCCTAAAAATGATACATAAAATCAAAAACTGCTAACTAAACACTAAAAACTCCACATAAACACTTAAAATGTTACATAAACTCTAACAACACTACACAAATACTAAAAAATGCTACAGAAACCCTAAAGATGATTTAAAACCCTCAAAAATATAAAACCCTAATATACCATAATATAAGAAATTAAACCCAAATAAACCCCTAATAAACTATAATAATCCCTAAAAACACCTTATAATCCCTAAAACCCCTAAGAAACCCTACTCAACCCTAATAAAACCCCAAAATGCCTAATAAACCCTAATAAATGATAATAAAACCTAATAAACTCAAAAAACACGTTATGAAATCCTAAACAACCCTAACCAACCCTAATAGACACTAATAAATACTAATAATCACTATTAAACCCCAAAAAAACCCTAAAAACACTAATGAACCATATATAAAGCCAAATAAACCCTACTCAACCCTAACAAACCTTAAAAAAACGTAATAAACCCTAATAAAACCATACAAAACCCTAATACGGAAAAAATGCTAGTATAACTTAAAAATCCCAAGAAACCATGATAAACTATAATATACGATAATAAATTCTAAAAATTCTCACAAACAATAAAAAAACGATCACAAACAATAAAAATGCGGTATATTACCAAAAAATACCTAAAACAATAAAATTACCTACTAAAGACAAAAAAAGATAATATACCTTAAAAATCCCTAAAAACCCCAATATACCATAATAAAATCTAATATAATAAATGAAACCCTAAAAGGCTCAGAAACAAAAATAAACTCTCACAAATAATAAAAACACACTCTATTATCTAGAAAGACCTAACAAACACTAATATAACCTAATAAACCCAAGAAAACCCTAATAAATCGTTAAAATCCCTAATAAACCCTAATAAAAATGAATAAACCCTAATAAAACCACAATAAAACCCTAAAAATACCTCATCAACCCTAATAAACCTTGACACACTATAACAAAACCTAATAAAACCCAACGAAAAATCAATAAACAAAAAAACCCAAAAACCATTAAAAAGCCCTAGAAACCATAATAAATTCAAATAAAAGCTAATAAACCATTAAAAATGCTCACAAAAACTAAAAACGTGCTAATGAAACCTTAAAAGTCAAAACAACCCCTCATACAAATTATCAAAAACTAATAAACACTCATATACCCTAATAAAAACACTAAATAACCCTAGTAAAACCTAAAAATCCCTAACAACAAAAATAAACCGTACTCAACCCTAATAAACCCTAATAAAACCTTAAATATACCGACTTAACCCTAGTAAAACCCTAAAAATACCTACTCAACCCGAATAAACCTTAACACACCAAAATAAACCATAATAAACCCGACTAAACCCTTAAAAAGGCAAATATACCATTAAAAAGCCATAAAACCCCTAATAAATGCTAATAAAACCTAACAAAGATTAAAAGCTCTAATAAACCCGAATAGACACTACTAAACACTAAAAAACCCTAATATACCCTCTTAAAAATTAATAAACGATAATGAACCATAATAAACCCTAATAAGTCCTAAACATACCCAAATATACCCAAATATACCATAATATACCCTAATAAACCCAACTCAATCCAAATAAAACCCTAAAAACACCTAATAAACCCTAATAAACCTTGATACACCATAATAAACCCTGACAAAGTCCTGATAACCTCCCTAAACCCTAAAAACGCTAATATACCATAAAAAACCCTAAAACCCTAACAACCCATAATAAATGTTAATAACACATAAAAATCCTAAAAAATGACAGTAAATCCTAAAAACCTCTAATAATAGTAGTAGTAATAACGCACGTGCATGTGCATATGCATGTGCACGGTTTAAATAATAAATCATAATGTGCATGCATGTGCAGATTCTTGTGCATTTGAATGTGAATGATAATAAATAATAAATTATAAATAATAATGCATGTGAATTGCATGTGTATGTTCATGTGCATGTGAATAATAATAAATAAAAAATAATTATGCACATACAAGTGCATGTGCATGTGCATGTGCATGTGGATGGTAATAAACAATAAATAATAACCAAGTCCACATGAATGTGCATTTTCATGTGAATGATAATAAATAATAAATAATAACACATGTGATAATAGAATAACGCACGTGCATTTCCTGCGCACTTGCAATAGAATAAATAATAATAACACATGTGATAATAGAATAACGCAAGTGCATTGCATTTGCATGTGCACGATAATAAATAATATATAATAATGCAAATGCATGTGAATTTACATGTAATGATAATGATAATGACGTGAGCACATTCATGGTAATAAATAATAAATAACAACACACGTGCATGTGCATTTGTATTTCACAATACAAAGAACAACAACAAGAATAATAATAATAATATAATAATAACTCATGTTCATTTCATGTGCATGTGTATAGTAGTAAATAATAAATAAGAATGCCCATGCATGTGCATATGAATTTACATTTGATGATAATATTAATAATACTAATTTTATTAATAATAATAATAATAACGCATGCACGTGCACGGTAATAAATAATAAATAAAAACACACATGCATGTGCATTTTCATGTGACAATGATAATAACAATGATAATGATAATAATAATAATAAAAGTGATAATAATAATAATAATAAAAGAATAATACAAGTGCATTGCATATGCACGTACATGGTAATAAAAAATAAATAATAACACACATGCATCTACATTTGCATGTGATGATAGTAATAATTACAGCAGTAGTAGTTGTGATAATAGTAGTTGTACTAATACATATGATAATATAATATTGCATGTTCATTACGTGTTCATGTGGATGGTAATAAATAATAACTCTCATACATTGAATTTTCATGTGATGATGATGATGATTATAATAATAATATTAATAATATTATTAATAATAACAATACATATGATAATAGAATAACGCACGTTCATTGAATGTGCGTGTATGTGCATTTAGATGTGCATTTTCATGTGATGATAATAACAATAACAACAAAAACAACAACAACCAAAATAATAATAATAAAAATAATAATAATAACAATAATAATAATAATGCATGTGATAATAAAATAAAGTGTGTGCATTGCATGTGCACGTGGATGGTAATAAAAATATAATAATAACGCACATGCATGTGCATGTGCATTTTCATGAGATGATGATAATAATAATAATAACAATAGTAATAATAAGTTATATTTGTTTGAAAAAACAGCAGATTGGACAAAAGTGCTAGAAATGATGTCTTGAAAAACATAACAAATCAAATAGTCATTAAAGAAGGCATAACTTTTTCTTCAGGTATCCATTTCCACTATGTGAATAGTCAAACAAAATCTAATGGAATGAACTAAAATAAAAACATGTACTGGAGGCCGAACAGACACACAGATCAGAAGTTATGACCGTTTTAAGAAAAATTTTACAGGGATCCAGAGTGAAAGTTATTACCATTTGAAGTTGGAATTCTTTTTGGAGTGGTATAACTAATATATCTTCTGTTTATTTGATCTTCTCACAGTTTCAATTAGACTTGGTCCTCACTAATCTCACGAGCTACGATTTTACTAGTCACAGCACTCAAATGGACACCTGAAGGAGAAACAATACTTATTTTATTGACTTGGGGGTTTCTTAGGTTTTTAGGCACTAGGAGGGATGCTCAATTTAAAACGAAAATAACTTCTACTATGTGTGTTCAATTTTTCTCTACCACATATCAAATCAAAGATTGTGAAAAGATACACACTTTGGAAACCACTATAACCCTTTCTGACATTCTTCAACCGCCAAAAAGACCCAAAATCCCATTGGATGGTCAAAAGATTGTCTTCTGGTGTCCAATTTGCAATAACTTCTTCTATGGGTGTCTGTTTTGCCTCTACCACATATCAAATTGAATCTTGAGACTAGAACAACACTCCTATAACCACTAAAGCACCTTCTCACATCCTTGAAGGCCCAAAAAGGTACTTAAACCCTCCAATAGACCATAACTTCTACTCCAGGAGTCTGTTTTGTCTCTACTATATATGAAATCGAATCTTTCGACTAGATATACACATATGTGACCAAAAAGAACACCTTATAACGTTCTTAAAGACCCAAAAGGTCCTTAAGTCCTCTAAATGACCATAAATGTTTCTCTAGGTGTCCGTTTCACCTCTACCACATATCAAATTGAAGCTTATGACTAGCTTTACACATCTGTGAAAATCATGAACAACTAAATAACCCAGCAAACCATGAATCACCCCATAAACACTTAAACCCATTAAAAACCACTCAAAAACCTAACAAACCCTAACAAACACTAACAAACACTAAAAAACCCTATCAAACCCAAAAAAACCCAAAAAACCCCAAAAAACCCTGAAAAAACATGACAAACCCTAAAAAACCCTAAAAACCCTAACAAGCACTATCAAATCCCAGTAAGCACTAAGAAACACAACTAGAAATTCACTTTATAGACACAGTTCTAAACCGTGGCTATAGGTAATAGCCACAGTTTAAGGAACCATGGCTCATATTATCATGGCTATAGGGTCATGGCTATAGCCACATATTGAAATGGTGGCAATATCCAGGACCCTATTGCCACGCCAATAGGAGCCATGGTTCCTTAAACCATGGTTATTACCTACATCCATAGTTTTTTGACCAATATCCATGGTTTAAAACCATGGATATTTTCTGCACTTTATTTAAAAAATATCTAATAGAATGCAGCCCCCCCCCCCCCGCACACACACCCTACCCCTGTCCCCACCCCCCTGTAACCTAAAAATACAATAAAAAAATAACGGTGATACAATTTCATCATAAAAATTCACTAATATAATTTTGAGAATTGAGTTCTTACAACGAATCGACATACGAAAAAAATAATGAATTCCAGTATGTACTGGATAAAGAGATCAATAAAAAATCTCTCTTCTTGGATAGCCAAGGAGCCTGGCCTTGTGATGAACTTTTACAAGGACTCCTGCCTGCTGGATAAAGATATCATCAAATAGCAAGTCAACCTTCTATACAAGCACCACAAAAACACTACATTCTTATGGTTGAGGAACATCTTCCAGGACTGTGCTGTCTAGTCATGTGATGCTTCACTGGTGATGGATTCAACGAGGAGCCTTTCTGAGAGGATTTCCCATAGAACTTATCTGAAGCCATCATTAACACAAATTAATTTTGATAATCTGTCCAACACACCACAATACCATGAATTCTTATCATTCCAAACATAAGATAAATAAAAACAAAGAATAAAACAATAATACTGAAATGACTACTTCGGTCATGGGGTATGGAAAACATATCATGTAGTTTAGGATCGATTTTGTAGTATAGATTCATACAAAAAATACATGTTTTATATAGTATAAATTCATACAACAAGGAAAAATACATGATTGGATTTGAACAAATCTATAACATACAGAAGATAAATATAAGGCTGCATTTCAATGAGTGTTCATCACAGGAATCTACATGGAGGAGGGGAACAAAAAAACTATAATGGAACAGAGTCAGATGGGGGATTTTCTTACAGTCTGTAGTGTGTAGTGCATTTTGGGATGACCTGTAATGACTGTGAAGCCCCAAAAACTAGGAATGTATTCTTGAAAATGGGAACATTTTTACTTATCATAGTTTTATGGATAATGTCCTAAGATTAGATCCCTACCATGGATAATTCCCTTCAAATTATATCATCCGCTATGACCTTTTAGATCTAGCTCATACAATTCTTTGTTAGAATATCAAAATGATTAGAGTAAAAGAAAACAAAGATATGAGGGGGTTGGATAGTTGTGAATCCAATAGACCTGATTCTCCATAATCACCATGTTGTATCTAAAATATCAAATGAGGTTCTTACATGCCATATTGATTTATATCCTAATGAAACCCTTGAGCTATATAGTTTAATATCTTATATCATATACCAAGTGACGGACATTTTATGGTCCTAAATCCAGGACTGATAGTAGTTGTGTATTTTAATATCATGATGCCAAGACATGTAAAGTTATAGATTTTTGTAACTGATCCCCTGGTAGGGGACTTGGGCATTGCTAATCGGGCAAGGATATGAATCAATCGACATATATTTCATAAAGGGGGCATTTTATGATTTTCAAATATTTATCTCATGTGCAGTGAATAGTCAATGAAATTGATAGGTGTCCTTGTGTGAGAATGAAGGAAACCCAAGGAGAATATAGCCTCAATGAAAAGATCGCATGTAATATATTTTTCCTAGTATAGGGATGAGGATGAAAACCCAACATTAGCTTCTAAACCTGAACAGTAGAAACTATCTACATAGATCTAGCAGAGATTTTGAAGGGTGGGTAGGTCCTACAGAATGACTTTATGTCATGAAATTTAATTTCATTCTGATAGGAATGTATTCTATGTTGTTTTGAGTAATTTAGATAGAACTATGGTTTTCTATTTTAATTCCCAGCATTGACCATGCTTTGTACATAGTTTAAATAAATACAACTGGGACATTTTCCTCTAACGTGGTACATCAGTTGTGGTTCCATCCAGTTGGAGTGAGAATGAATCGTGTACACATTTGATGCATCTTAAGTTTCTATAACACAATCTATACCTCATTTATCAATTCGAGTTCTAATATTTAATGAAAAATCATCCTTCAAAGGTATTCCCCCATAGTTACTGATAAGGAAAATAATTTGGATGATTTTTCATAAGTTCTTCTTCAGTCATCATAGTCTTCAAAATCTCAAGAAGTCAACACTACATTCAAACCCCATTTCCCAAGTCACCATCTTTCCCTCAAAATTACAATACATTCAAAACCCTTATTTAAAATAATATTTTATAAAATGAAACATCTTCTAATTTAAAAATATAACTCACACCAGTAGAAATTTTTCAAACATAGTTCCACCATTGAATTAGTTAGTAATCTATAAAGTTCATGATTCCTATAAGGGAAACAAAATCCCTCCACATTTTATTCTAAGATCATACAGGTCATGGAAATTTTTGGAATATAATACTAACACCCACAAAATATCATAAAATCACTGCAATAGAAAAAGACTCGGTAATGTAAAGGTCATCTGAATTTTTAGTGATCAAATAATTTACCACAATCTCTTATCAACATTATCTGAATCTAGAATCACCAATATCGACCATAAACACCAATAAATTAACAAAAAAAATTAAAAAATAACAACGTAACATAACTAGTACCAAAATAATTGGGTGATGCAACGATGCCAAGAACTGGACCAACAGGGTCCATTCCACTATTGACACGCACTCACACCATTAGAACTTATTCAAATATAGTGTCACCATTGAATTATTTAATAATCTATAAAGTACATGATTCCAATAAGTACAACACAATCCCTTCACATTTTATTCTAACATCATAAAGGTCATGAAACATTTTGGAAGATAATACTAACACCCACACAAGAACATAAAATCACTAAAATACCAAAAAACGCTCAATAATGTAAAGGTCACATGAATTTTCAATGATCAAATAATTTACCACAATCACTTATCAACCTTCTCTGAATCCACAATCACCTATATCAACTATAAACACCAAAAAATTTAAAAAAAAACATTTAAAAAATAACAAAGTAACATAAATATTTCCAAAACAATTGGGTGATGCAGCGATGCCAAAAAATAGAAAAATAGGGTACATTCCACTATAGACACACACTCATACCTAAGACACAAAAAATCCCTAAATTACATGCTTTATTTAATATCCAGTTTAACCCCTCCCCCTGCAACCTGTAGACCCCTACCCCTCCCCCTGCAACCTATAGACCCCCCTACCCCTACAGACCCACCCCCCTACAGACCCCCTACCCCCTCTAGACCCCCACCCCATGAATACACCCCCCTACACACCCCCTACCCCCTACAGACCCCCACCCCCCTACACACACACCCTCCCTACCCACTCCAACCTGCAGACCCCCACTCCCACACCCCCTACAACATGCATTCCACCACCCCCTGCACCCCCTAACCCTGCCCCTTTCACACCCCCTGCAGACCCCTTACAGACCCCCACCCCTGCCCCCCTGCTGACCCACCCCCTACCCCCTGCAGACACCCACCCCCCAGCACACACCCCCTCCCCCTGCCCCCTCCAACCTGCAGGCCCCCACGCCCCTACACACACCCATTAAAAGTCTAGTGTGATGGTCTTTTTGTCTCTCACCTAAAATTTTTAAGAGTTACACCTATGACCACGTCGATGCTAGAAGAGAGACAACCCTAAGTCCTAAGTATGTTTCTTTGCAAAGGGTTGGCGTTAAAGAGTCTATGTTTTGTCTTTGGTATTGTGACTTACGAAGGGTCGATGTAGTTTCAGAATGTCCCCAATGATGGGGGGATCATTGGATATATCAAAACCTGGTTAAAATATAATGGGATTAAAGGAGAAATTCATTTCATATTTTCATTTAGAAATCGATTATTGTTCCAGATTATTTTAGTAGGATTTCATCAATTTTGATGATACTAGACCTTACAAAAAATGTTTTGATGGAGTTTTGTTTTGTTGGTATCATTGATGTTAGTTGTACCATATAAATCTGCATATTAAATAATATTAGTGGATGAGTTTCAAGACATCAGGATTCCAGAATGAGTGGGGCCATGGATACAAAACATAGTGAGACTAGTTGATAGGAGTTCAACAAAATTGGATAGATCTCCAGCCTATTTTCCTTGGAATAAAATCCATACCGGCATTTAGTGTTGATACTAAGAGATATTTCAGAGATTTTGAGAAATATAAAAAAGAGATAGATGAAAGACTCCATGGAGAAGATTGGTGACAATGGGGAAATAGTTGAGACCCAAGGAGAGTGTCATGTTGTATGGATATGAAAAAATAATCCTCTAGCATGTGGTACTTTTCTAAAGAAGATGATTTGGATAAGTAAAGAAGTGGATATGGTTATTCTATTTTATTTTTTTGAAAATACATAAATCATATTAAAAATCACATAAAATATGTTCTATTATGTGAGGTGAATTTCATTCCACGCTTTTAGAGTGTTTAGAGGTGATTGGAAAATGTTTGGATTTATTTTGGAGGTTTTTTTGAGTTGAGAATATATATGGATCAGAAAATTGGCTAAGTCATAAATTCATAAGATTCATTGTACTCTCATCATAAGGGTCAATTTGAGCTAAATCCAGCAAATCATTAAAGGTCCTCACAAGTGTTAGGTTTTTATAGGCAATGCATAATATATTTCTTAAGATCAGAAATTCAGAAAAGGGAGAAGAATTATTAATATGTATAAGATAATTTTTAGATGTGTAAGATATTACTTTGATGTGTAACATTTTTTTTGAATACATAAGATATTTTAAGATCATATGAAAGTTTATATCTATGAGAAAATAATTAGAAAATTCCTCAAAACAAGTTTTAATTCATAAGATTTTATGAACATTATATGATATGTAATATATTTCATTAGATATGTAAGATTTTGAGATCATACGTAAGATATTATTGCTGAGCAAAGATAATTTGTAAAAGCCCTCAACACATTCTTCTTATGTAATTTTTTATATATATTATGTGATATGTAATATATTTAGGGAGATTTTGGTATCAAAGAATTATATTTTCATTTGAAGATCATGAAGTTTGGGGTTTGCTGCTTTGAAGGTTTTTGAACTCAGTTATGATTTGATTTCATTCAAGAAAGTCTATCGTCTATGGTTTAAAGAATTGGAATATGGATTTCTACTATAAAGATGGACAACATTAATTCAATAAATAATAAAAGGATTCCCACTTTTTATGTGAATAATTACTATATATAGAAATATTAAATTCATGCCATACTTGTCATCAATTAGTCTGGCTATTTTTGAGGCTGTTACTAATGGATTTATTCCTTATAGTTTATATACATCTATGACAGCAGTAGATAGGAAGAAGTTAGAGAATTATGGCCATGCTCAGAATTCATTTGTTCTTCTCTTTTAGAGAAGCCATTCTCAAGGGTAAGGGGATCAAAACCGCAAAACACACTTAGTAATAATTCAAAAACATTTATGAAGTCAATGAAAAGGTGAATCAAACTAAGATACAAGTTTGGTGATTAAGTATGAAGATATCAAGATGACTGATGATGAAACAATATATACCTTCTTCACTAGAGTAAATGAAATTTTGACCACCATTCGTGGTTTTGGTGAGAAATTAGAGGATACTATGGTTGTTGAGAATATATTGTGTATTTTTTTTAATAGGTTTGATGCAAATGTTTCAGCACTTGAAGGACCAAGACCTAAATAAACATCCTTTGTATGTATCATCATATTATTCTTATTAGTTATTGAAATGTGAAAGGGG
>CAUJRU010000723.1:315000-355122 GCA_963277665.1 Viscum album | reverse complement strand
TTTATTTAAAAAAGTTCTTCCTGTCGACGCTAAGATTCCTGATTCGTATTACTATGCTCGTAAGTTGACAGAGAACTTAGGTTTTACATATGAGACTATAGATGCATGTGCAAACAACTGTATGTTGTTTAGAAATGAAACTGCTCATTTGGATATTTGTACGGTTTGTGGCGCTTCCAGGTGGAAAGAGAACAGGGGAAATAAGACTCATCAAAGTCAGATTGCGATACAGGGGAAACCGATTGCCGTAAAGAAAATGCGTTACTTTCCCCTTAAACCGAGGTTGAAAAGATTTTTTATGTCATCTAAAGTTTCTAATTTAATGAGATGGCATGCAGAAAGAGTTCATGAAAGTGACATGTTAACCCACCCGGCAGACTCTCATGCATGGAAGGATTTTGATAAGAGACATCCCGACTTTGCTAAAGATGTTCGTAATGTCCGATTGGGATTGGCAGCAGATGGTTTCAATCCATTCAAGTCTATGGTTGGTGCAACTCATAGCACATGTCCCGTGGTGTTGGTTCCATATAATCTTCCTCCGTGGCTTTGTATGAAGCAACAATTTATATTACTTTCCACTCTTATTGATGGACCTAAAAGTCCGGGGGATAAGATTGATGTTTACCTTCAGCCATTGATTGATGAGTTGAATGAATTTTGGGGCGATGGTGTGATGACTTATGACTGCGAAACGAATGAAATGTTCAAACTGCATGCTGCTTTATTGTGGACAATCAATGACTTCCCAGCTTATGCAAATTTATCAGGCTGGAGTACGAAAGGGGAATTTGCTTTCCCTTGTTGCAATAAAAGTAAAAAATCTGTATGGCTTAAACATTCCAAAAAATGGGTATACATGGGTCACAGGCGTTTTCTCCCTCCCCAGCACAGGTTCAGAAAGGACAGAGTGGCATTTGATGGTTCTAGAGAGTTCAGCCCAGCACCAAAGATCATGACAGGAGTCGAAATGTTATCGCAGATTGAGGAAGAAAACATCCGCACGGTATATGAAATTCAGGATTTGGTGGCTCCTCCAGTACGTAATATTTGTGCTGCGGGTAGGCAGCGCAGTCACAATTGGAAAAAGAAAAGTATTTTTTATAGTCTTCCGTATTGGAAAACTAACATGTTGAGGCATAATTTGGATGTCATGCACATTGAAAAAAATGTTTGTGATAACATATTGTGGACCATTTTAGGTGTCAGTGGAAAGTCAAAGGACCATGTTAATGCACGCCGTGATTTGGAAGAAATGGGTTTAAGGAAACAGTTGCATTTACAGTTAGATGAGGGAAACAAGGCATATATGCCTGCTGCACAGTATTCGATGACTACAGAGGAGAAAGAGACATTTCTTTCCATTTTGAAGACGGTCAAGGTGCCTGATGGTTACTCTTCTAATATTTCAAAGTGTGTGAATCTGACGAGCAAGACATTGCAAGGGTTGAAAAGTCATGACAATCACATATTACTTCAGCAGTTGATTCCAATCGCAATTTGTGATTGTTTATCCCCCAATTTTGTTCAGCCCTTGATTGAGATGAGTAATTTTTTTAGACAGCTTTGTTTAAGAAATCAACGAATGAGTGATTTAAAAAGTTTGCAGGACCGAATTGTACTTACGCTTTGTCACTTTGAGAAACTTTCCCCCCCCTCATTTTTCGATGTTATGGTCCACTTGACAGTGCACCTAACTGATGAAGTAATGGCTGCTGGTCCAGTGCAATTCAGGTGGATGTATCCTATTGAACGGTATTTGAGTACATTGAAAAGATTTGTACGCAACAGAGCTCGTCCAGAGGCATCAATATCCAATGGTTATTTGATGGATGAGTGTACTACCTTTTGTGCAGAATATCTTACGAATGTTGAAACAAAATTAGATAAGACCTCTCGGATTCATGATGGTCTAGTTGGAGAAGGAACCACATTTGATATGGACACCATCGAGTGGATACAAGCACATCGATATATCTTGTTCAATACTCCATCAGTTGCACCATTAATGCAGTAAGTATCTTATCAATGTGCTTGTATAACTTTTACATGTTTTCTTTGCATAAGTTGATCTTTTAAACATCGCGTAATCATTTGCAGGAAACACATTAATGAGATAAAAGAAGAGATGCATCGTGCGATTGAGTTGCAAATTCAACAATCTCATTATGCGGCATTTCATGATTGGTTCAAGGATTATGTATGTATATATTGATTTTCATTATGAGTGAAGTATTAGACTAATTCTTTCTGCATATATCAGTATTGATTTTTATAAATTATGTAGGTTCGTAAGCTGAGGGAGTTAGGGGACCCCACGCTACCTGAAGTATTTATCCAACTGGCTGAGGGTCCATCTATAACGGCTCGTCGTTATAAAGCTATTGATGCTAATGGTTTTCGATTTCGCATTAAAGATGTTGACGACAAATGAGCAACACAAAACAGTGGCATCGGTTGTCCCTTTGTCGATTCTGGTTATTTCTATGGTCAATTGATAGACATCATTGAAGTTGTATACACACACGGTTTGAAGTACATATTGTTAAAGTGTAATTGGGTTGATCCAGTGCGTGGATGTAAAGTCGATCAATATCAGTTTTCATTGGTGAATTTTAACTATATGTTATACAGAAATAATGAACGAGTTGAGAATGAACCTTTCATTTTGACATCACAAGCGGAACAAGTATTCTTCGTTACTTTGCCTTCGGATCCAAGTTGGCAAGTTGTTGTCAAAATGTCTCGGCGAGGAGTGTTTTTATTTGAAGAAGATGAACCCGAGACTGTTCTGTTTGTTTACCAACAACTTGATCAACATACCGTAGTTCAACGTGAAGAAGATATTTATTAGGTCAGAGCGGCTGTTGAAGGAGAAACGGTCGATTTGCATGCTTAATGAAAGGTATAATTGTTTTCCCGCTATTCAGTAGAATGTCCTAGGATATCATAAATTATCTAATCATTTTATAAATCCTTATAAGTTTTAATCCTCACTTTTGTAAGTTAATTCAGTCATAAATATTTAGGTTGATTAACTTTCTGATTTTTTAAAATTCATTCACAACTAATTATTCAATCCATTTTTTGTTAGATTAATAGTTGTACAAGTTTGATTTATTAAGAACAATCCAATTTATCTTTTAAACACTTTGGACTCATTACTGATATTTTGTATGACTGCAGACATGTCAGGGGAAGAGGCAGAAAATCCACATCATCCATCTGAGGCATCTACGTCTCAGGGTCGAGGTATGTTTGAATGTCATTGTCTATATTTTTTATGTAATTGACATATATATATATATATAACATTTGACAATTTATATATAAAATTGTTTTCAACAGGATCAGACTCGGCTGCTTCTTCCTCTCGCAGGAGAGGCCCTGGTCGTGGCATATTATCATGGAATTCCGACACGACGATAGATGTTTCATTTGATGAGGTATTTCATCCCGTGGGACCGAATGCCCCGGCATTTATTCGTCAGCTGGGTCATATCATACGTGACCCACATCGATTTCCATTGACCACGCATGATTGGGATTCTATCCCTCAGGACACATTAGATCGTCTATGGAGGGAGGTTCAGGTAAGAAAATAATTTTACTTTATTTTATATTTATAAATAATACTAATATGTTTGATTATTTTCATTATAGAAAAATTTGAAAGTATGCCCTGAAGAGTTTCGGCCCGTGTGTATGAGCAAATGCCGTAAGCTGTGGAAAGATTATAAAGGCAAAGTGAAGAGGGACCACTGGGTACCAAATGTGGGTGCCCTTGACATTTTGGAAAAAGTCCCGAGAGGTGTCCTCCCGGCTCAGTGGCGTGACTTGGTTGCATATTGGTCTACTGAGGGTGTTGCGGTTTGTATATTAATTATTTTGCTGTATATATATTTTCAAGAATATGTGATTTGTTTGAAATTTGAATGAATTGAATGTAGGAGGTGTCAACACGCCATTCGGAGAATCGAGCGTTGCAGGGACCAGCTCACAGGCTCGGGACTCGTCACGTGTCTCAGATCCGACATGAGGTATATATTATTCATTTTTTAATTTATTAATTAATATGGTTTTGTGTTTATATTCTTTTAATATACAGTTGCGAGGGCAAGGTGCAGCAACTGATAAAATGTCGGTGTGGATAAGGACTCGTGATCGCAATGATCCAGAGGTTGCAGCATTGATAGTAAGTGTCTGTACTTACCAATAATTACATAAATCTATATATTAACATATATATATTTATATATATTTAAATATTTCACAGGATCAATTTGAAGCTGAGTTAGAACATCTGCCAGAGGACCAACGACAGCTTCCCATGCGACGGGATGGGATCTTTCATTGCATTATTGGTCGGGACGGGCATGGCTATAGTTTGACCTATGGAGCAGGGATTCCTCGTTCTGTAGTGTCACGCGCTGCGGTTTTCCGTCCTGCTGTTGCTCATATGACACAGCAGATGTCAGATTTTGAGGCACGGCTGCGCGCTTCCGAGGAGACAAATGCGCAATTGACAGCTGAGGTTAGAGCACTGCGGGAATATGTGCGTCGAGCTGATGGTACAGGGGATCATACGGCGCAGGTATATACTGTATTTATTTATTTAATTTAAATTATTTTTGTTATTAAAATATTTATAATGTTTATTTGTTGTAGGCACCTGGCCCACCAGAAGGAGGTAGCAGTGATGGCAACGCGTGACGCACCATATATTCACGAGATATGTTTTTTGTTTTTACTGGTAGGGTTGACATTGATGTACTGTATTTATTCATTTAAGTAATGCATTATTACCATCCATGGTGGTCTTTTAAATATTTTATACACATATTGAGTTTTTTATCAGATAATCTTGAATGATTCTACATTTGAAAAAGTCGAACTAATTCCAACAGATCAATAAATCTGATATTATAGATTATGTATTATCCAATATATTTTTTATAAATTTCTGTATGGTATCGATAAAAGAAATATGTATTAATTAGATGTTATCACTTTTATTTTTCACTTTTGTAATCAATGGGATGGCCTTTGCACCCCTGGAGAGCCCCCCGCACCCCCGTACAGCCCCCCGCACCCCCGTACAGACCCCCCGCACCCCCGTACAGCCCCCCCGCACCCCTGTACAACCCCCCGCACCCCCGTACTGCCCCCGACACCCCCGTACAGGCCCCTGCCACCCCCGTACAGCCCCCCCGCCACCCCCGTACAGCCCCCCCCCCCCCCCGCACCCCCGTAGAGCCCCCCGCACCCCCGTACAGCCCCCCCCCCCCCCCCCCCGCACCCCCGTACAGCCCCCCGCACCCCCGTACTGCCCCCCGCCAACCCCGTACAGCCACCCGCCACCCCCGTACAGCCCCCCCCCCCCCCCCCCCCCGCACCCCCGTACAGCCCCCCGCACCCCCGTACAGCCCCCCCGCACCCCCGTACACCCCCCGCACCCCCGTACTGCCCCCCGCCACCCCCGTACAGGCCCCCGCCACCCCCGTACATCCCCCCACACCCCTGTAAAGCCCCCCCCCCCCCCCCCGCACCCCCGTACAGCCCCCCGCACCCCCGTACAGCCCCCCCGCACCCCCGTACAACCCCCCGCACCCCTGTACTGCCCCCCGCCACCCCCGTACAGCCCCCCGCCACCCCCGTACAGCCCCCCGCACCCCCGTACAACCCCCCTCACCCCCGTACATCCCCCCGCACCCCCGTACAGCCCCCCCGCACCCCCGTACAACCCCCCGCACGTCCGATTGTGTCGTTTTCAGCAGCGCGGCGCGCGCTGAAATGACGCGTTGGGGGGTCAAAACCACCCGAAAGACCTCCGAATGCCACGAAACCGTACGAAAACATCCGGGGCATGAATTGTGAAATGGTCAGCCAGACGGCACCTCATTCGGAGGTGCCATGTGACCGCGGCGGCCGGAAACGCGTTTCCGGCGACATAAAACACCAAAACGGCGTGCGGCGGTCCCATTCGGAGCATAAGTTCTCCGAACGACCTGAAACCGCACGGGAACGATAGAAATATTATTCCTGAGATGCAGGAGGAGGCCGCACGTCCATCGGACGTGCGGTGCGTGCGGCATGTCCCATTGTGTCGTTTTCAGTAGCGCGGCGCGCCCTGAAATGGCGCGTTGGGGGGTCAAAACCACCCGAACGACCTCCGAATGCCACGAAACCGTACGACAACATCCAGGGCGTGAATTTTGAAATGGTCGGCATGACGGCACCTCATTCGGAGGTGTCGTTTGACCGCGGCGGCCGGAAACGTGTTTCCGACGCCCTAAAACACCAAAACGGCGTGCGGCGGTCCAATTCGGAGCAAACGTGCTCCGAACGACCTGAAACTGCACGGGAACGATAGAAATATTATTCCTGAGATGCTGGAGGAGGCTGCACGACGTGCGGTGCGCGCGGCACGTCCGATTGTGTCTTTTTCAGCAGCGCGGCGCGCGCTGAAATGGCGGGTTGGGGGGTCAAAACCACCCGAACGACCTCCGAATGCCACGAAACCGTACGACAACATCCAGGGCGTGAATTGTGAAATGGTCGGCCAGACGGCACCTCATTCGAAGGTGCCGTGTGACCGTGGTGGCCAGAAACGCGTTTCCGGCGCCATAAAACACCAAAACGGCGTGCGGCGGTCCCATTCGGAGCAAACGTGCTCCGAACGACCTGAAACCGCACGAGAACGATAGAAATATTATTCCTGAGATGCAGGAGGAGGCCGCATGTCCATCGGATGTGCGGTGCGCGCGGCACGTCCGATTGTGTCGTTTTCAGCAGCGCGAGCGCGCTGAAATGGCGCGTTGGGGGGTCAAAACCACCTGAACGACCTCCGAATGCCACGAAACCGTACGACAACAGCCGGGGCGTGAATTTTGAAATGGTCGGCCAGACGGCACCTCATTCGGAGGTGCCGTTTGACCGCGGCGGCCGGAAACGCGTTTCCGGCGCCCTAAAACACCAAAACGGCGTGCGGCGGTCCAATTCGGAGCAAACGTGCTCCGAACGACCTGAAACCGCACGGGAACGATAGAAATATTATTCATGAGATGCAGGAGGAGTCCTCACGTCCATCGGACATGCGGTGCGTGCGGCACGTCCGATTGTGTCGTTTTCAGCAGCGCGGCGCGCACTAAAATGGCGCGTTGGGGGGTCAAAACCACCCGAACGACCTCCGAATGCCACGAAACCGTACGACAACATCCGGGGCGTGAATTGTGAAATGGTCGGCCAGACGGCACCTCATTCGGAGGTGCCGTGTGACCGCGGAGGCCGGAAACGCGTTTCCGACGCCAAAAAACACCAAAACGGCGTGCGGCAGTCCCATTCGGAGCAAACGTGCTCTGAACGACCTGAAACCGTACGAGAACGATATAAATATTATTCCTAAGAAACAGGAGGAGGCCGCACGTCCATCGGACGTGCGGTGCGCGCGGCACGTCCGATTGTGTCGTTTTCAGCAGCGCGGCGCGCGCTTAAATGGCGCGTTGGGGGGTCAAAACCACCCGAACGACCTCCGAATGCCACGAAACCGTACGACAACATCCGGGGCGTGAATTGTGAAATGGTCGGCCAGACGGAACCTCATTAGGAGGTGCCGTTTGACCGCGGCGGCCGGAAACGCTTTTCCGGCGCCCTAAAACACCAAAACGGCGTGCGGCGGTCCAATTCGGAGCAAACGTGCTCTGAACGACCTGAAACTGCACGGGAACGATAGAAATATTATTCCTGAGATGTAAAAGGAGGCCGCATGTCCATCAGACGTGCGGTGCGCGCGGCACGTCCGATTGTGTCGTTTTCAGCAGCGCGGCGCGCGCTGAAATGGCGCGTCGGGGGGTCAAAACCACCCGAACGACCTCTGAATGCCACGAAACCATACGAAAACATCTGGGGCGTGAATTGTGAAATGTTCGGCCAGACGGAACCTCATTCGGAGGTGCCGTGTGACCGCGGTGGCCGGAAACGCGTTTCTGGCGCCATAAAACACCAAAACGGCGTGCGGCGGTCCCATTCGGAGCAAACGTGCTCCGAACGACCTGAAACCGCACGGGAACGATATAAATATTATTCCTGAGATGCAGGAGGAGGCCTCACGTCCATCGGACAAGCGGGGCGCGCGACACGTCCGATTGTGTCGTTTTCAGCAGCGCGGCGCGCGCTGAAATGGCGTGTTGGGGGGTCAAAACCACCGTAACGACCTACGAATGCCACGAAACCGTACAACAACATCCGGGGCGTGAATTGTGAAATGGTCGGCCAGACGGCACCTCATTCAGAGGTGCCGTTTGACCGCGGCGGCCGGAAATGCGTTTCCGGCGCCCTAAAACACCAAAACGGCGTGCGGCGGTCCAATTCGGAGCAAACGTGCTCCGAACGACCTGAAACCACACGGGAACGATAGAAATATTATTCCTGAGATGCAGGAGTAGGCCGCACGTCCATCGGACGTGCGGTGCGCGCGGCACGTCCGATTGTGTCGTTTTCAGCAGCGCGGCGCGCGCTGAAATGGCGCGTTGGGGGGTCAAAACCACCCGAACGACCTCCGAATGCCACGAAACCGTACGACAACATCCGGGGTGTGAATTGTGAAATGGTCGGCCAGACGGCACCTCATTCGGAGGTGCCGTGTGACCGCGGCGGCCAGAAACGCATTTCCGGCGCCATAAAACACCAAAACGACATGCGGCGGTCCCATTCGGAGCAAACGTGCTCCGAACGACCTGATACCGCACGGGAACGATAGAAATATTATTCCTGAGATGCAGGAGGAGGCCGCACGTCCATCGGACGTGCGGTGCGCGCGGCACGTCCGATTGTGTCATTTTCAGCAGCGCGGCGCGCGCTGAAATGGCGCGTTGGGGGGTCAAAACCACCCAAACGACCTCCGAATGCCACGAAACCGTACGAAAACATCCGGAGCATGAATTGTGAAATGGTCGGCCAGACGGCACGTCATTCGGAGGTGCCGTTTGACCACGGCGGCCGGAAACGCGTTTCCGGCGCCCTAAAACACCAAAACGGCGTGCGGCGGTCCAATTCGGAGCAAACGTGCTCCGAACGACCTGAAACCGCACGGGAACGATAGAAAAATTATTCCTGAGATGCAGGAGGAGGCCAGATGTCCATCGGACGTGCGGTGCGCGCGGCACGTCCGATTGTGTCGTTTTCAGCAGCGCGGCGCGCGCTGAAATGGCGCGTTGGGGGGTCAAAACCACCCGAACGACCTCCGAATGCCACAAAACCGTACGACAACATCAAATGGTCGGCCAGACGGCACCTCATTCGGAGGTGCCGTTTGACCGCGGCGGCCGGAAACGCGTTTCCGGCGCCAAAAAAACACCAAAACGGCGTGCGGCGGTCCCATTCGGAGCAAACGTGCTTCGAACGACCTGAAACCGCACGGGAACGATAGAAATATTATTCCTAAGATCCAGGAGGAGGCCACACGTCCATCAGACGTGCGGTGCGCGCGACACGTCTGATTGTGTCGTTTTCAGCAGCGCGGCGCGCGCTGAAATGGCGCGTTGGGGGGTCAAAACCACCCGAACGACCTCCGAATTCCACGAAACCGTACGACAACATCCAGGGCGTGAATTGTGAAATGGTCGGCCAGCCGGCACCTCATTCGGAGGTGCCGTTTGACCGCGGCGGCCCGAAACGCGTTTTCGGCGCCCTAAAACACCAAAACGGCGTGCGGCGGTCCAATTCGGAGCAAACGTGCTCCGAACGACCTGAAACCACACGGGAACGATAGAAATATTATTTCTGAGATGTAGGAGGAGGCCGCACGTCCATCGGACGTGCGGTGCGCGCGGCACGTCCGATTGTGTCCTTTTCAGCAGCGCGGCGCGCGCTGAAATGGCGCGTTGGGGGGTCAAAACCACCCGAACGACCTCCGAATGCCACGAAACCGCACGACAACATCCGGGGCGTGAATTGTGAAATGGTGGGCCAGACGGAACCTCATTCGGAGGTTCCGTGTGACCGCGGCGGCCGGAAACGCGTTTCCGGCGCCATAAAACACCAAAACGGCGTGCGACGGTCCCATTCGGAGCAAACGTGCTCCGAACGACCTGAAACCACACGGGAACGATAGAAATATTATTCCTGAGATGCAAGAGGAGGCCGCACGTCCATCGGACGTGCGGTGCGCGCGGCACGTCCGATTGTGTCGTTTTCAGCAGCGCGACGCGCGCTGAAATGGCGCGTTGGGGGGTCAAAACCACCCGAACGACCTCCGAATGCCACGAAACCGTACGACAACATCCAGGGCATGAATTGTGAAATGGTCGGCCAGACGGCACCTCATTCGGAGGTGCCGTTTGACCGCGGTTGCCGGAAACGCGTTTCCGGCGCCCTAAAACACCAAAACGGCGTGCGGCGGTCCTATTCGGAGCAAACATGCTCCGAACGATCTGAAACCGCACGGGAACGATAGAAATATTATTCCTGAGATGCAGGAGGAGGCCGCACGTCAATCGGACGTGCGGTGCGCGCGGCACGTCCGATTGTGTCCTTTTCAGCAGCGCGGCGCGCGCTGAAATGGCGCGTTGGGGGGTCAAAACCACCCGAAAGACCTCCGAATGCCACGAAACCGTACGACAACATCCGGGACGTGAATTGTGAAATGGTCGGCCAGACGGCACCTCATTCGGATGTGCCGTGTGACCGCGGCGGCCGGAAACGCGTTTCCGGCGCCATGAAACACCAAAACGGCGTGCGGCGGTCCCATTCGGAGCAAACGTGCTCCGAACGACATGAAACCGCACGGGAACGATTGAAATATTATTCCTGAGATGCAGGAGGAGGCCGCACGTCCATCGGACGTGCGGTGCGCGCGGCACGTCCGATTGTGTCGTTTTTAGCAGCGCGGCGCGCGCTGAAATGACGCGTTGGGGGGTCAAAACCACCCGAACGACCTCCAAATGCCACGAAACCGTACGAAAACATCCGAGGCGTGAATTGTGAAATGGTCGGCCAGACGGCACCTCATTCGGAGGTGCCGTTTGACCGCGGCGGCCGGAAACGCGTTTCCGGCGCCCTGAAACACCAAAACGACGTGCGGCGGTCCAATTCGGAGCAAACATGCTCTGAACGACCTGAAACCACACTAGAACGATAGAAATATTATTCCTGAGATGCAGGAGGAGGCCGCACGTCCATCGGACGTGCGGTGCGCGCGACACGTCCGATTGTGTCCTTTTCAGCAGCGCGGCGCGCGCTGAAATGACGCGTTGTGGGGTCAAAACCACTCGAACGACCTCCGAATGCCACAAAACCGTACGACAACATCCGGGGCGTGAATTGTGAAATGGTCGGCTAGATGGCACCTCATTCGGAGGTGCCGTGTGACCACGGTGGCCGGAAACGTGTTTCCGGCGCCCTAAAACACCAAAACGGCGTGCGGCGGTCCAATTCGGAGCAAACGTGCTCCGAACGACCTGAAACCGCACGAGAACGATAGAAATATTATTCCTGAGATGCAGGAGGAGGCCACACGTCCATCGGACATGCGGTGCGCGCGGCACGTCCGATTGTGTCGTTTTCAGCAGCGCGGCGCGCGCTGAAATGGCGCGTTGGGGGGTCAAAACCACCCGAACGACCTCCGAATGCCACGAAACCGTACGACAACATCCGGGGCGTGAATTGTGAAATGGTCGGCCAGACGGAACCTCATTTGGAGGTGCCGTGTGACTGCTGCGGCCGGAAACGCGTTTCCGGTGCCATAAAACACCAAAACGGCGTGCGGCGGTCCCATTCGGAGCAAACGTGCTCCGAACGACCTGAAATGAGATTATTTCTTGAATCGAAGTTTTTAAATTATTATAGCACAATGATTTGATATTATATATATATTAAATATATATTAAAACATTTAAAATATTATATATATATATATATTTAAAATAATGTATTTAATAGTATATATATGAATATTTATATATATATATATTTATTTATTTATATTCAATTCAATAAAAAAAATTTTAATTTTTTTTTTTAGAATAGCGACCGCCAAAGGCGGTCGCTATAGGGTGCCCGGCAGAGGGCCTTCAGTGACCGCCAAGCGGTCGCTGAAGGCCGATTTGCCGACCTTCTATAGCGACCGCCATTGGCGGTCCCTAAAGGCCTCTAGCGACGAGGCAACAGCGACCGCCAATGGCGGTCGCTGCGCGGCCGCTACAGACCTTTAGCGACCGCCAATGGCGGTCGCTAATGGCCTTATTTACAGTAGTGTGATGTCTTTCTGGAGGAATTGTCAGGTCTTCCACCAAATCATGAAGTTGAGTTTTCAATAGAACTCGTACCGGGTGCTTTGCCTATTTCAAAGACACCTTATAGAATGGCCCCAATTGAGTTGCAGGAATTGAAGAAGCAACTCCAAGAGAATCTTGATAAGGGATTCATACGCCCTAGTGCATCACCTTGGGGAGCACCTGTTCTATTTGTTAAGAAGAAAGATGGATCAATGAGACTCTGCATTGATTATCGAGAACTTAACAAGATCACTATCAAGAACAAATATCCTCTCCCACGCATTGATGACTTATTTGATCAACTATGCGGAGCTCAATACTTTTCCAAGATTGATCTTCATTCAGGGTATCATCAATTAAGGGTCAAAAGGGAGGATATACCAAAGACGGCTTTCCGTACAAGGTATGGACACTATGAATTTATATTGATGCCATTTGGTCTTACTAATGCCTCTTCTATCTTCATGGATCTGATGAATAGAGTCTTTAGAGACTATCTTGATCAGTTTGTGGTAGTCTTTATAGACGATATTCTTGTCTATTCAAAGAGCAAGGAAGAACATGAAGATCACTTGAGAATTATATTGAAGACCCTGAGAAAGGAGAAGCTTTATTCCAAATTTACCAAGTGTGAATTTTGGATTCAAAAAGTTTCATTTTTGGGTCACATAATCTCAAAAGAGGGGATATCTGTGGATCCAGCAAAAATAGAGGTTATCGAAAGATAGTCAAGACCAACAACAGTAACTGAGATCCGAAGTTTTCTTGGTTTGGCTGGATATTATCGACGTTTTGTGAAAGATTTTTCACGATTATCTAATCCACTCACCAGGTTGACTCGGAAAGGAGTTATGTTTGTTTGGACAGAGGAATGTGAAGAGAATTTCAAGGAGTTGAAAATAAGGTTATCCAGTGCACCTGTGCTCACACTGCCCTGTAGTGGAGAAAGGTTTGTGAGCTACAGTGATGAATCCAAGAAGGGTTTGGGGTGTGTTCTTATGCAAAATGATATGGTGATAGCTTATGCCTCATGAAAGATGAAAATCCATGAGCAAAATTACCCAACTCATGATTTGGAGTTAGCTGCGGTAATCTTTGCATTAAAGATTTGGAGGCATTACCTTTATGGTGAAAGGTGTGATATTTATACTGATCATAAAAGTTTAAAGTATATTTTCACACAAAAGGAGCTGAATATGTGTCAAAGAAGATGGTTGGAGCTGATTAAGGATTACGACTGCTCAATTCATTACCACCCTGGGAAAGCAAACAAGGTGGAAGATGCATTAAGTCGACAAAACTATGCCAGTTTATCCATGATGAGGATCACAAAAGATCCAATATTTATGGATTTACAAAGGATGGATCTTGGAATTATAATGGAAGGGGGGAAATCATATCTTTCTCAAATGAATGTTCAACCATCTATACATGTGATGATTAAAGAGGCACAGAAAGAAGATGTCGAGTTACAAAAGAAGGTGAGAAATGTTCCTGAATTCAACCTTGATTGTGATGGGATAATAAAGTTCAGGAATCGGGTTTGTGTTCCTCCCCTCCCCGAATTAAAGAATGAGCTGCTGGATGAGGCTCATAGTTCTTCATTCTCTATTCATCCTGGAAGAACAGAGATGTATAGGGACCTGAAAGAGTACTTCTGGTGGGATGGCATGAAAAGAGATGTTGCTGAATTTGTCTCTCAATGCTTGGTTTGTTAGCAAGTTAAAGCTGAGAGACAGAAGTCTAAGGGGATGTTACAACCATTACCCATACCCAAATGGAAATGGGAAAACATCACTATGGTCATTGTCATAGGACTTCCTAAAACATCCAAAGGCAATAATGCTATCTGGGTCATAGTTGATCGTCTTACAAAGTCTGCACACTTCATTGCTATTAGAGAGGATTTCTCTCTGGATCAGCTTGCCAAGATATATGTAAAGGAAGTGGAAAGATTGCATGGAGTACCACTTTCTATTATATCTGATCGGGATACGAGATTTACCTCGATGTTCTGGCGAAGTCTTCAGCATTATCTAGATACAGAGTTGAGTTTCAGCACTGCTTATCATCCTCAGACAGACGGTCAGTCTGAGAGAACAATTCAAACTCTAGAAGATATGTTGAGAGCTTGCTCTATGGATTTCAAAGGTGGTTGGGATCAACACCTACCTTTGGTGGAATTTTATTATAATAATAGCTTTCACTCCAGTATTCAGATGGCTCCTTATGAAGCTCTCTATGGAAAGAAATGCAGGACTCCAACTTGCTGGGATGACGTTGGGGAAAGAAAGCTATTAGGACCTGATCTCATTGATGAAATGGCAGAAAATGTCCGATCTATTCAACAACACATAAGAGAAGCTCAAAGTCGACAGAAAAGTTATGCCGACAACCGAAGAAAAGACCTAGAGTTTGAAGTGTGTGATAAAGTGTTCTTACGAATATCTCCCTGGAAGAGGGTCATGAGATTTGGAAAGAAGGGGAAGTTGAGCCCTAGATATATCGGTCCTTTTGAAATATTGGATCGTGTTGGGAAGGTAGCTTACCGATTGGCGCTTCCACCGAATCTCTCTCAAGTTCACGATGTGTTCCATGTATCTCTCCTGAGAAAGTACATACCTGATCCTTCACATGTACTCAGCTCAGAAGTTTTACCGTTGGAGTAAGATCTTTCTTATGAAGAACAGCCGATAGAGATTCTGGATCGTAGAAAAAAAGTCCTACGAAACAAGACCACTCGCTTGGTGAAAGTTTTATGGAGGAACCACCAATTAGAAGAAGCTACATGGGAGCTTGAGGATATGATGAGGGAGAGGTATCCTCATCTGTTTGTTATAGAGTGACGAATTTCGAGGGAAAAATTCATTTTAAGGGGGGTAGAATGTAACACCTGATACTTTTATGAGAAATATTTTGTTTTTATGTTATATAAATCATCAAAGTAATCTTTCAATACACACAACACTAGCTTGGCTTTCTTTACACGCAACCACGGCCTTCCTCGATAGCTTGCGTCGTACGCAATACCGAGTTTCACTAAACAACGATATAATATTAAAATATTATTAAAACTAGCCGTTATGAATAGTATTAACCACTTTTAAAATTTAATAAATTTTATTCTTCAAAATGGACTTCATTTTTGGATTCGGAATATCGAAATTATCCTAGGGTGAAATTTTGGTATTTTTTTGAAAACTTTCAATTTTTGATGAATAGTGAAACCACTAAGTGGTAGTTTAAAAAACTGAATTTTTCATAAAACTTAATTTTACCGCTTCTGTGAGTGGAATTTAAAAAATCCAAGAGACATGGTTGATGTCAGTAAGTAAAATGTGGTTCAATGTGATGGAAATAATTTTTGGTGAATAGTAACTTTTTACTTTTATTTACCACAGTTAAAAGTAAATAGGGTAATTAAGGGTAAAAATGATATTATTATTACCCTAACACATGTCCTAATTCTATTGGATAAGTGTAATTCGACCAAAAACAACCTTAGGAATAAAATATGACCATTTAGGCCCACTTGGATTAGATTAGGACATTTATTAATAATTTATTTAAAGAAGGGTTAAAATAGTTAAAATCAAAGTTTAATAAGTAAATAATTTTTAATATAGGGTTATACATAAGATAAATTAGATTTTAAATATTAATTAGAAAGCTAATAATATTTCCTACATAATGAAATTTTATTTATAATTTTTAGACATTAAATAATTTAATTTATTTATGACACAATGATGATGCAGTAATTACCATAATAGTGAAAAATTAGAATTATTGATATTATAAATACCCAAATAAATATAATTTGAGACTTTTTATGAATTCCACTAATTTTATAGGTTAATATAACATGTTAGTATTTATTTAATTAGATTTTTTAGAACTAATCATTCTGTTATGATTTTCACAAAAATCAATTACTAAATAGTGTCAAAATTGACATAAAATAGTTTTTAAAACAAATATTATATTATTAATTGTTATTTTATTCCTAAAAATATAAGGTTCGGAAAAATGACTTAGATAAGGTTATATATATTAATAATAAACAACTTGGGGTTCGTTTGGCTTGTTATAATGAGTTTATTAACCTTATAGTATAAGAACACAAGAAGACACGGTAAAAGTAAAATTATTTAACTTAATGATAAATCTAAATGATAAGGTTAAAATAGGAATATAAACTTCTCTAAATTCTATTGGATGAGATTATTTCGACCCATCCCCCACCTTAGCTTCTAAATAAATCAATTTGGAGCTATTTTAAAACCGAACATGACTTTATAATAAAATAATAGTTTTTGTTATTCCAAAGGTGCCCCTCTCCTCCCTTATAAAAGGGCACCTCCTCCCCCCTCTTCCTCACACCACTTTGAGCCTTCAAGATCGGCCAACCCCTGCCAATTTCTCCTCTACACTTCCCTAGAGACATCCTAGAGGTCCTGGTCTTCTTCAAAGACCAATTTTAGTGCCCCAAAAGGAGGTCTCAAAGAAGCACTTCAAGAAGAGGTAATGTCTGTTACCGATTCTTTCATCTTTATTTCTTCTTCCACTTCTTCTTCTTTAGTTGTTTCATTATGAAGTAATAACATCAGTATCACTCATATACTGATATGTTATTATAAGTATGAAACAACCCTATTTCACCATCTATCCATCCTACGGAAAATGAAATCACTGCGCGTGCGTACGTACGGAATACCGTCTCCACGCCGTGGTGTAATCTATTTTCCACCACCACCTTACTTGGATGGGTATAATGGTGTAAATAATGACTATATATGATTATTGTAAAGTGATATTGATTCTGAAATAGTATACATACACTCCAATACAATTACATGATCATGGGAACGATATCATCGCTCGTGCGTACGTACGGAATACCGTCTCCACGATGTGATGCGACTCGTTCTACATGATCTTCATTACATAATGATTATATAAATGAATTCAATGAATTAATATGATATATATTACACTAATAACATTCTGGAAATGATGTATCTATAACCTAAAGTGAAGAATAAGAATTTATTCGACAAAACACGCATAAGAACAAAAAGTTATAAACACCCGAATAACAAGTGGCAATGAAATATTACTACTAAGAAGCTAAAAATATGACCATATATGATATAATAACAATAATTATGATTCTGGAATAAGTCAATAACATTATTTAAATCATGATACAGGAGGTTCGGACACATACGAAGCAAATTGGACCTAAGGTAAGGGAAAATATCACAATCTCATTTTTATCCGAGATTGTTTATACTTTGGTATTTACTGGGGTGTATTTTATCATCCATGTTTCCTCAATATGTAATATTGTTTCCATCCACCTACAACTGTTTAAATCCAATTTTACCCTTTGGTGAGTTTTTAGTAAAAGATATGAAAGGAATCTTTTGTCGTTTTTCGTACGAGGTACTTTTTGACTTTTCCGACAAAAGTACGAGAAGAATGTTTTTTTAACTTATACGGAATGAATGGATTTTTAAAACATTATTTCCAAGAATATTCCTTTACAAGTTTTCAAGTTTATTTTTAGACAACTTCTTTTAGTTTAAAATTGTATGACATGTTAAAAAAGGAAAATGTTTTTGAAGTAGAAAGGATATTTTCCTCAAGAATGGAGTTCAAGTGTTTTATCAAAATTATTTTCCATCTAAGATAATATAGGGTTCTGTTTTTATCCCTATTATTAAATTGATTTGATTATGTTGTGATGGAATTATTTTTATGAATTCCTTTATCTTATATTAATTGTTTGATGATGTCACGATGTTTAAGATTCCCATTTTTATTACATGGGTTATGCAATGATGTATGATTTATGATTTTGTAGCACACAGAAGAATGGTATCATTATGAGATGGGTGGGACCTATATCTCCCTCCAATGCATTGGGTAATGATTTTATATCTCATGAGATAGACATGGCTGGAACGACAGGTTAAACCGGTTCAGTGAAACAGGACTGAAATGAGGAGTGAACTCAGTTCAGAAATGGACTTTGTCCACTAAGATAGTCTTGGCAATGAGTCTTGACTAACAAGAAATGATTCTCTATGTTTATGTGTGCATGACACAAAGTTTCATGTTTTATGTTATGATTATTAGGATTACATTTCACTACCATGATCTATCCCATGTTATGAAATTATGATCTCTTTTTCAGGTTAAGATTTCCAAAAGTTATGTTCTTATGAATATGATGTGATTGATATTTCTTTTGTTTACCCTTACTGAGCATTTGAGCTCACCCTTTTGTATGTTTTCTTTCCCCAGGTCCGGAAGAAGGTTATTAAGTAAGATATGCCAAAAGGGACTATAGATATGATGAAATAAATGGGAGACAGTGTAGACGCTTTATGAACCAGTTGTTTATGTTTCCTAGTTTCTAATGACACTACACCTATACGGTCCTTTCATGGTTTTGTTATATGTTGTAATAAGTATGCTTCAATTCTGATGTAATAACAATGTATGTAAAGTATGGGTCGTTATACATTTTTTCCAAAAGTCAGCGCAAACACATTATTTTCAAAGAGTCAGCACAAATATTACAATTGAGTTGGAAGAGCCAAACATGCCTTTAAGCAAATCGACCATCTAACTCACACCAAAAGACAACCGGTCCAGCTTCATTTAATTCCCTTTGAAACAACACATTATTTTCTCTGAAACCTAGTTTTAAGAAAACATAGCTTTAATGTGTCATCTTCATTTGGAGGCACATCCATGGGAGCACCCAGTGCTCCCATGGATGTGCCAACATCCAATGGCACATTTAGTTTTTAAAAGAATCGCCTTAAAAACCATCTTTCATAAACCACTTTAGCATTGAAACCAAACTCAAATTCTTTCACAACACTTTATAAAAACAAATTGCATCTTTCAAACCAGCCACCGTTTACAAAACTTCTCTAAAACAAACTATTGGTTCATAATTTTCTAAGACAAACACACCAAACCAAATATTACATTTCCAAAACACAATCACTATTAGCTACAACCAAACACATCACAAAGCAATCGATTTAACATTACCAAGAACCTATGCCTTTCATATAAAACAATATCAAAGGACACTTTCAGAAATTTAAAACAACAATATAACCATGTTAGATGTTTTTTTTATTAACACAACAGAAATGCAACGATATAAAAGAATTAATTGAAAAATTTCAAGTGCTCGGGGTTTGAATCAAAAGGGGAAATGGTTGGAAACACCTACCTCAAATAATTGGCCGAGCCAACGATTTCAAACTCACACGGCCACCTGTTCACGTACACGCACTCCCACGAAAGCGCGCGCACTAGAAAAGATAACTTCTCCACACCTTAACAAAACAGTCGACACCGAAAGTCTATGCGACGAAGACCAACACACAACCAAAAGAAAACCAGGGACTCAAAAACATCATAAGACACTAAATCAAGCCGTGTAAAACAAATCACCTAGTAAAAACTCTTACCCGAAACAACAGCGGCATAGCGAGACATTACTAATATAAAAACTCAGATAAAGCCGACTCTGGACTAGATAAAGACCTCAAGGGTCCGCAACTCAAATTAACATATAAATTGGCGTAAGAATATATAAAAAAGTAAAAATATATCCTTACCCAAATATCGGCGAGGGGAAACAAGACTGCGCCCGAGCATAGTAGAGGTGTTGTGAAGAGGTTCGGGTCGCACCGAAATAAGGCAAAGGCGCTGCGCAAGGGTTCGGGTCACGCCGGAACTGGGAAGAGGTTCCGCGCGAGGGGTTTGGGTTGTGCTGAAACAAGGCAGAGGTGCCATGCAGGGGTTCGGGTTGTGCCGGAACAAGGATAAGGCACTGCATAGGGGTTCGGGTTGCGCCGGAATTAGGAGGAGGCGCTGCGCAGGGGTTTGGGTCACGCCGGAGGTGCTGTAAAATGCCGTGTTTGCCGGAATCACGCCGGAAAGGGGGCTGGGCTCGCTAGAAACGGTTGCGGCCGGTCCGAGGGACGCCGGTGGAAGGGAGGGATGACAGCGGGTGTAGGGAAGCGGGGCCACACTGGAACAGGGCCGGCGGAGGCGATTTCCGGGCAGCGGAAAAAGGGTGGCCGAACGGGGAGCCGGAGCGGGGGAGCTGGAGGCGCGGTGGAGGGCTGGAACGCCGAGAGGGTGTGGCTACGCGGTCGGCCAGCGAGAGGGGAGGGGGAGCCGGCGGGGATGGCACGGGGAGAAAATTCCGGCCGGGGGGGGGGGGGGGGTTTCGCGGTGGACAGAAGGAGGGGTGGGGGGGGGGGTCGGGCTCATGTGGGGGAGAAAGGGGGGAGAAAGAGGGTGGGCGGCCGGGTAGTTAGGGTTCCTCCCGTTTTTTATCTTAATAATAATAATAATAATAATAATAATAATAATATACACATATATAAATATATATAAACATATATATAAACCTACTGATATAAACATAAATACATCTATACATATATATAACATATATAAACATATAAACATATATATAACATATATAAACATATAAACATATATATTAACATATATACACATAAGCATATAACGTTAAAACATATTTATTTATAAACATATGTGTATATATATACACCTATAAACATATATACACATACCTTATATATATATATATATACACAACGTTAAAACATAAACATATAAAAACGTAGTTACACATATATATACACATATATAAACATACAAACATACATATACATATATCTACACACATAACGTTAAAACTGGATGACTGTGCGGTATTTGCGCACCGTACAGTACCCAAGCGGACAGCGCGTCTTAAACGCACGGCGTTTGCGCACTATCCAAAACCATAAACTCAACCCAACATTAAAAATTTAAACCGGGACTCACCCACACTTATGAAAAAACACCCAAAGCCAAGAGAAATAAGTTAATTAAAAAGACTAAAAAACGGTTGTGACAATTCTGCCCACCACAAACACTTTCTTCCCCCTAGAAAGTCACAAAACCAACAGTTAGCATAACTCGAGTCAGTGCCCAGACAAAATCAGAAGAAACTGAGAGGCTTGGGGTGACCATTACTAACACAAGTAACACCTGACCAACTCGAGTAAAATTATAGTCTGAGGTTGAGGGGAGAACACGGGAGGGTTCTCCCCACCACAGAAATCTACGAACACGGAGACCATGAAACTCGAACACACCACCCCTGGGGGGGGACGGGAACTCCGAAACTGAACCCATTTAATTTCTCCACATAGACCGAACAATACTCAGAGACTCAAACAAGATGCTTGCTACGAAACGGCCCAACAACCTGAGGATAACGAATTAACTCAACCCCTCACAAAATGACTAAATAAAAACCACACTGCAACCAGAGACTAGGAAAATCCTAGATCGAACTCATAAAGGACCTCGAAACACTGCACGTTAATTTCATGAAACCAAACATCCCCCTAACGAACACAATTGAGACCCAACTCAAAATTTAAATGACCCGTTTATTTTCGGGCCCATCACCCTTCATGGAAAATCGAACGATTTAAAAACACACCGAGAACAAATAAGACCTCTTAGACTGTGGTAGAACAAGTTCATCACATCACCACAACTATGATGAGCTTACAACGGTGACAAAAATAGAACAAGGAAACTTTGGATATTTCTCTTCAGAAATCTGAAAACATAATCTGAAGCGAGATTCTACACACCCTTGGCAACTCCTGACTATGTGTGAGCTTTACCCCGAGACCTGTGGCTGGGGCTATGATGGCTGAAGCATCTCCTGCCTCACAGTCAAGAATTTGCATCCTCTGGTCCCAAGATCCTTCCTCCCGAACAACACTTCTTCCAGAACTCTAACCGGTGGCCCGAATAGTCGCACGGTAGCAAGACTTCAAGGGGATGCGGCAAGACAACTTAGAATGTCTGGACAGGCCATACTGGTGGCACACAAAAGAGCGGTCCGACGAACTAGGAGACGGTATCGATGAGGATGGCTTCTTGGAGACAGGTTCCACCGGCCCACACTTCTTGCCAGGTGAGGAACCTTCACGAAAGTCGACCATTGTTAATCACACCCAAAACTCCAACGATGATGAGACACCTCATATTTACTAGTCCAAAACTGAACCCTCAAATAAATCTATGGCAGTACGAACCTTAACTATCCTGGGAGTTCCCAATAACCTGAATACAAGAAATATTTTAGAACAATACAACTACCTCCAACAGACTTCGGTTACCACAAAAATCAAGCAACTCAAAAAAGTAACTGAGAACAGAGCATAACTCATTGACAAATTTTGGAGGCTTTCTGGGCGGCATACTCATGACAACACGAGAAACATCATCGAGAGCGACATCAAGCCAAAAATCAATCGAAGCAACAACACAATCCAAGGTCAATAGGCCCATAAGCCAAACATACACAAACACAAGCATAAGTCACTTTCAAAAACCATCACTACTTTAAATTTTTAAAACCCTCCTATGGAACCTTATGAACTGTCACATGTGTGTTCATTCAATCTCACTCACATCATCTGCAAACAAGTTCCCCTACGCACTCTTCATACATACCCACACACATGTGACCCTCCATAACGAGTGCCAAGGTTCAAACACTTCTTTCCATACCAAATCCAAAACACATACCATATTGTTCCAAACCAAAACACTTTCTCTTTAAAAAAACCCACTTTACTAATTTCAAAAACAATTGGAAGAAACCCTTTTTTTCATTTCGAAATCACTTTCATTTTCAACACACACACAAAGACCGAGTTCAAAACAAAACACAATCAACTATAAACCATCGGAATGAGGGACTAGTGTGTGTGCTTAACTAGGTGACATGGTGGTGATCCATGGCCCAAGTAAGACATAACACTAAGAGGACCATAAACCGGGAACTTGGACTCCACATGGGTCATCACCCCACCTGAGGCCGCAATGTGAACCGATTCGCTCTCATTTTCATCCCTCAATCCAAAATAACCAAAGATAAAAGGCTCAAATCTCAGACTAACCGTGGTAACTCAGGTCTCATTGCGAGCGGTGGTGATCAGGCACCAACCCGTAACTTACCTCCTGAGCCCCGATAGTCCTAATCTCCTTCTACCAGACACCCCAAATAACAAGGACCTTCCTCTAATACCATTTTGTCATGAACCAGCCCGGGTCAACCCCGAACCGGTCACTCGAGCCGCCCCACGACATGGCCTGAAGGGCGTTCCCGATCCCCACGGGCTGGAAACCAGTGTCGGGCATCAAAGCTAAAGCGTTTGGAACGACTTGTACCATAAAAGATAAATAAGTAAAAATGGAATAAACAGAACAAAAGCACTAAACTCTAACAGAAGAAAGAAAAAAACCAAACAGTAGACGTACCTCCATGTGACCCTTCAGTCACCTCCCAACCAAGGCCAACATTGCTCCTAAAGTAAGCAACTCAGCCAGGAAAACCTGAACAAGGGAAACCTATGACTGAAATGATAAAAGATAGGTGTGAGCATTTAAAATGATCAGTAGGAAAGCCAAAGTAAACCATAGAATCCAACCAAAACCACTTTCCAGAAACAATCCCAAAACACTAGTTTGCACATACAAAGATAGAAAATAGGGTTTTCATGTTTTAAAGGAAAAATTATCCCGTTTTACCATCTCAAAAACTAACACAAGCCTCAACCCGTTTTCCCCAAAACAATGCATTTCATGAAAACTGAATTTCAAATCCAAGTTATCAAATTTGTGCAAAAGGAGGAATAGGTAATAAGTAAATGCTGGAAACCAAGTGCAAGTAAAAGTAAACAAGAAGATATAAGCAATAACCATGGGTGATCCTAAACATCCCTAGAAAACCCCTGGACGTACTCGGTTTCAGACTACCTGCCGGCATGGTACTCCACAGTCAATAACCAACTGGCCACCCTAACAGACAACCAGTGGCACGCCCCACAAGGCCTACCTAACAAGGGGGGACTAACCCGTCTAATCGGGGTTAGCCAGCAACCATCACTCGATTCTCTAAAATATGCCCAGGAACCCATGGTGATTATACTTTGTAAGTAGGAGGCCCTCACACGCGTGACTCAGCTCACCGCACTTACCCACCCCTTACATGGACACCACTACACAACGACCCTCGAAGGGAAGTCCCCCTGTAGAGATTCCCACAAATATGTATATATGAAGTTCTTTCACATTCAACAAGGTGCCAACCGGGCCTTCACAGCATGCACAGTTTCAAATCATTTCGTAAATGAGTTAAGTTGCCAATAAGGTACACATATTTTTTCCAAAAGGCAGTGCAAACACATTCTTTTCAAAGAGTCAACACAAATATTACAATTGAGTTGGAAGATCCAAATAGGCCTTTAAGCAAATCGATCATCTAAATCACACCAAAAGCCAACAGGGCCAGCTTCTTTCAATTCCCTTTGAAACAACACATTATTTTCTCTGAAACCTAGTTTTAAGAAAACATATCTTTAATGTTTCATCTTCATTTGGAGGCACATCCATGGGAGCACCTACTGCTCCCATGGATGTGCCGACATCCAATGACACATTTAGTTTTTAGAAGAATCACCTTAAAAACCATCTTTCATAAAACACTTTATCTTTGAAACCAAACTCAAATTCTTTCACAACACTTTATAAAAACAAATTGCATCTTTCAAACTAGCCACCATTTCCAAAACTTCTCTAAAAAAACTATTTGTTCATCACTTTGTCAAACAAACACACCAAACCAAATCTTACATTTCCAAAACACAATCACTACCAACTACAACCAAACACATCACAAAGCACTCAATTTAACTTTACCAAGAACCTATGCCTTTCATATAGACCATCATCAAAGTCCACATTCAGAAATTTAAAACAAAAATATAACAATGTCAGATGTTTTTTTTAAACACAACAGAAATGCAACGATATAAAAGAATTAATTGAAAACATTCAAGTGCTCGAGGTTTGAATCAAAAAGGAGAAATGGTTGGAAACACCTACCTCAAATAATTGGCTGAGCCAACGCTTTCAAACTCACATGACCACCTGTTCACATACACACACTCCCACGAAAGCGCACACACTAGAGAAGATAACTTCTCCACACCTTAACAAAATAGTCGACACCCAAAGGCAGTGCGACGAAGAACAACGCACAACCAAAAGAAAACCAGGGACTCAAAAACAATATAAGACACTAAATCAAGTAGTGAAAAACAAGTCAACTGGTAAAAACTCTTACATGAAACAACAACGGCATAGCGAGACACTACTAAAATAAAAACTCAGATAAAGCCGACTTTGGACCAGATAAAGACCTCAAGGGTCTGCAACTCAAATTCACATATAAATTGGCGTAAGAATATATAACAAAGTAAAAATATATCCTTACCCAAATATCGGCGAGGGGAAACGAGACCACGCCTGAGCATAGCGGAGGTACTCCGAAGAGGGTCGGGTGGCGCCGGAACAAGGCAAAGGCAATGCGCAAGGGTTCGGGTCGCGCCGGAACAAGGAAGAGGCACCGCACGAGGGGTTCGGTTTGCGCCGGAACAAGGAAGAGGTGCCTCGTAGGGGTTCAGGTTGCGCCGAAAAAAGGAGAAGGAGCCGCTCAAGGGTTTGGGTTGCGCCGGAACAAGGCGGAGGCACCGCGTAGGGGTTTGGGTCACCCCAGAAAAAGGTGGAGGCACTGCGAAATGCCGCGTTCGCCAGAATCGCGCCGGAAAGGGGGTTGGGCTTGTCGGAAATGGCTGCGGACGGTCGAAGGGACGCCGACGGAAGGGAGGGATGCCCACGGTTGTAGGGAAGTGGGGCGGCACCAGAACAGGGCTGACGGTGGTGATTTCCAGGTAGTGTAAAAAAGGGGGCCGAACAGGGAGCCGGAGCCGGGGTGCCAGAGGCGTGGCGGAGGGCCGGAACGCATGGAGGGTGCGGCTGCGTGGTCGGCCAGGGAGAGGGGAGGGGGAGCCGGCAGGGACGGCGCGGCATGGGTAGGAAATTCTGGCCGGGGGGGGGGGGGGGGTTTCATGGCAGACAGAAGGAGAGGTGGGGGGTCGGGCTCACCTGGGGGAGAAAGGGGGGAGAAAGATGGGGGGGGGGGGGGTAGTTAGGGTTCCTCCTTTTTTTATCTTAATAATAATAATAATAATAATACTAATAAACATATACACATATATAAATATATATAAACATATATATAAACCTACTTATATAAACATAAATACATCTATATATATATATATTCATATACATAACATACATAAACATATAAACATATATAAACATATATATAACATATATAAACATATAAACATATATACACATAAGCATATAACGTTAAAACATATTTATGTATAAATATATATGTATATATATACACCTATAAACATATATACACATACCTTATATATATACACACAACGTTAAAACATAAACATATAAAAACGTAGATACACATATATATACACATATATAAACATACAATCATACATATATATATATATATCTACACACATAACATTAAAACTAGATGAGCGTGCGGTATTTGCGCACCGTACGGTACCCAAGAGGACAACGCGTCTTAAACGTACAGTGTTCGCGCACTCTCCCCAACCATAAACTCAACCCAACATTAAAAATTTAAACCAGGACTCACCCGCACTTACGCAAAAACACCCGACGCCAAGAGAAATAAATTAAATAAAAAGACTAAAAAAACGGGTGTGACACAAGGTATTACAGGATACCCATGGGGTCAGATGACAAGGTTCATGGCTCAGGGAGGCGGTTCATGACAAATAATGATGATGATAATAATAATAATAATAATAATAATAATAATAATAATAATAATAGTGATAATAATAATAATAATAAAAGAATAATACAAGTGCATTTCATATGCACCTTCATGGTAATAAATAATAAATAATAACACATGTTCTCTACATTGGCATGTGATGATAGTAATAATAACATCAATAGAAATAATATTAGTCGTAGTGGTGATAATAGTAGTAGTTCCAATGGATGTGATAATAGAATATTGCATGTGCATTATGTGTGCACGTGCATGGTAATAAATAATAACGCCCGTGCATTGCATTTTCATGTGATGATGATGATGATTATAATAAAATAATATTGTTATTATTATTATTATTAATAATAACAATGCACGTACATCGAATGTGTGTGTATGTGAATTCGCATGTGCATCTGCATGTGTTTCTAATAACAATAACAACAATAAAAACAACAACAACAACAACCACAACAACCACAATAATAATAATAACATTAATAATAATAATGCATGTGATAATAAAATAACATGTGTGTATTGCACATGCACATGAATGGTAATAAAAATATAAAAATAACGCACATGAATGTGCATGTTAATGTGGATGAGATGATGATAATAATAATAATAATAGTAATAAGTTATAGTTGTATGAAAAATAGGAGACATGATAAAAATGCTAGAAATGGGGTCTCATAAAACCTAACAAATCAAAGATTCATTGAAAAAGGCATAACATCTTCTTCGGGTGTCCATTTCCACTCTATGAAAAGTCAAACTGAATCTCATGGAATGAACTACAATAAAAATAGTTGTCGAAGGCCGAATAGACACACAGATCAGAAGTTATGACCACAATAATAATAATAACATTAATAATAACAACGCATGTGATAATAAAATAAAGTGTGTGCATTGCATGTGCACGTGAATGGTAATAAAAATATAATAATAACGCACATGCATGTGGATGTGAATGTGGATGAGATGATGACGATAATAATAATAATAACAATAGTAATAAGTTATAGTTGTATAAATTAACAGGAGACAAGATAAAAATGATAGAAATGGGGTCTTGAAAAACCTAACAAGTCAACAATTCATTGAAAAAGGCATTACATCTTCTTCGGGTGTCCATTTCCACTCTGTAAAAAGTCAAACTGAATCTCATGGAACGAACTACAATAAAAATTGGTGTCAGAGGCCAAACAAACACACATATCAGAAGTTATGACCATTTTAAGAAAAATTTGACAGGGATCCATACACAGAAATAGTGTTTTGGAGGCCTTATGATGGGTTTCTGAGATTTTATGGTATCAAACATGACTTGAACTTTGTTAAAGTCATCATTTTGCTTATATTTCTTCTCTACTTTCGATTTGATATGTGGTAGATCTCAAACTGACAACTGGAGCGAAAGTTATGGTTGTTTGAAGTTGGACTTTTTTTGGGAGTGGTATAACTATTATATCTTATATTTCTTTGATATTCTCATATTTTCTACTAAACTTGGTCCTCACTCATCTCACGATCTTAGATTAGACTAGTCACAGCGCTCAAATAGATACCCGAAGGAGAAGTTATTCCTATTTCAGTGAGTTCCAGGTTTCTTAGTTTTATAGGTACTAGGAGAGTTGCTCAATTTAAAACGATAATAACTTAGGCTACGTGTGTTCATTTTGGATCTACCACATAAAAAATTGAATATTGTGAAAATATACACACTCTGGTAACCACTGTAACCCTTTTTGACATTCTTCAACCCCTAAAAGACCCCAAATCCCTTTGGAAGGTCAAAAGATTAGATTCTGGTGTCCGTTTTGCAATAACTTCTTCTATGGGTGTCTGTTTTGTCTCAACCACGTATCAAATCGAAGCTTGCGACTAGAACTAAACTCCTATAAACACTAAAGCACCATATCACATTCTTGAAGGGAAAAAAAGGTGCTTAAACCCTACAAAAGACCATAAATTCTACTTTGGGAGTTCCTTTTTCCTCTACCATATATCAAATCGAATCTTAAGACTAGATCTACACATCTGTTACCAATAGTAACACCTTATCACGTTCTTAAAGTATCAAAAGGTATTTAAGTCCTCTGAATGACCATAACTTCTTCTCTGGGTGTCGGTTTCAGCTCTACCACATATCAAATTGAAACTTGCGACTAGCTATACACATCTGTGACAACCATGAACAACTAAATAACCCTAAGAAACCATGGATAACCCCATAAACACTAAAAACCTTTAAAAACAATGAAAAACCCTAAAAATCCTAACAAACACCAAAAAACCCAAACAATCTCTAACAAAACCTAACAAACCCAAAAAAAAACTAACACACCCCAAAAAACCCTAAAAAACATAAAAACCCCTAACAAACCCTAACAAGCCCTAACAAACCTCAAGAAGCTCTATGAAACCCCAATAACCCCCCAAAACCCAAAGAGACCCTAAAAAAACCCTATGAAAACATAAGAAACCCTAAAAAAACCCTAAAACCCCTAAAAAACCTTAAGCAAACCTAAGAAACACTAACACACCCTTATAAACCCTAACACACCCTTAGAAACTCTAACACACCCTTAGAAACCCTAGCACACCCTTAGAAACCCCAACACACCCATAGAAACCCTAAAACAACCTTTGAAACTCTTAGAAACCATAGCACACCCTTAGAAACACTAACCCACCCATAAAAACCCTAACCCACCCTTAGAAACCCTAACACACCCTTAGAAATCCTAACAAACCCTTAGACACCCTAAATAACTCTAATAAACACTAATAAATCCTAAAAAACCCTACCAACCAAAAATAAACCATAATAAACCCTAATAAACCCTAAATCCCACTACTAAACCCTAATAAACACAAAAAATTATAATAACCCCTAATAAGCCTATTAGATCCCAATAAAAGCTACAAAATTCCTAAAAACTCATATATACAAAAAATGCTATTAAACCATTCAAAATGAAAATATCCACAAAAAACCCTAAAACCCCTAAAAACATGAAAAAACTTAAAAAACCTGAAAAACAACCTAAAAATCCCTAAAAAAAATCAAAAAAACCTCAAAAAACACTAAATACGCTAAAAACACTAAAAATCCTAAAATGCCTAACAAAACCCTAACCAACCCTATGAAACCCTTTAAACCCCTAAAAACCCCTAGCAAACCCTAAAAACCTAAAAAAACCCTAATAAACTATAAATAACCCTAAAGAACCCTAAAAAACACTAAAAAACCACTAAAGCCACTAACAATACTACATAAACCCTAACAATTGAATATAAAAACTAGATGGAAGGCCTCTGAGTGGTTTCTCCTCTCCAAATTGCGGTGGATAGGGTTTCCCGTCATTTTCTTTTTCCCTTCCCCCTCCGGTCTCACTCAATCTCGTCTTGGCCTCCATTCGTTCAGCTTGGCATCGGTGTGTGTGGAGTTGTCGTGGCGCAGTGGGGATCTGGTGCGGTTCAGTCTATCTTCGTCGATGCGGTTTGGTGGATCTAGCGTGTTTCAGCATCCCTTTCGCGGCGAAGATGTCTCTCGATGTGGATCTAGCCTCTCAGATCAGCCCGGACGCCTAGGTGGTGTCTCTGGCGAGCTGTCGGTGTGAGTTTGCGACGGTTCCGGTTTGGCTTGGAGTGGGAAGGTTCTGGGTTTCAGGGTTTCTTTCAGGCGTTCGACGGTCTTCCTGGTAAATTGTTCTATGTTCTTTATTTTCTTTGCGCGATGGGGTTTCTTTGGTGTCGTCATTTTCCGAGGTTGTGATTCTGGCTTCGGTTCCAGTGGTTATGTTGTGGGAGAGTTCACCTTGGCTTTACCCCTTGAGATGAGGTGCTTCTGGCTTTGGCTCCAGCGTCGATAGCTGAGGGTTGTGAACCCTTTTCGGTTGTTTTGTGATGGGTAAATGGCGATGTGGTGATGGTGAAATGGTGATGTGGTGAACTCCCTTGATTTTGAAGCCTATATTGGTGAATCTGTTGAAATTTTGGCAATGGTGGATCTCTGCAGTTGTGAGATTTCTGAAGTGTTTGATGCTGTTGTTTTTACTTGATATGTAATTTTCTCATTTTGGTTAGATGTGTGGATTGGGTTTGGGAAAGATGTCCGCCCTCATCCCTACCCTTTCTTGCTGTAACTTTTATTATTCTTTAATAAATAGTCAGAGGTTCTTTCCTCTGACTGAACTTTCCTGGTAAACCCTAACAATTGCTAAAAATATGAAAATGATTCAAAACCCACAAAATGCAACAAAACCCCAAAAAACGCTAAAATAAACCTAAAAAAACATAAAAAATCCAAGCACACCCATAAAACCCAAAAAAACGCATAAAACCCCAAACAACTCAAACAAATCGTAACAAACCCTAAAAACCCTAACAAAACTTAACTGGCCTAAAAACCCATAAAAGATTGATGGATGGCGGCGCAATCCCCTGGATATCTCTCTCGCTCGACGATTCTTCCCCTGGTTTCTTTTCGGGATCTTGACATTGTCTCCTCGATCTGCTCTCGGCAATGGTGTTCTCTGGATGCGTTCCTTGAACTCAAGACGGTGTTCCTTTGGCGGCTTTGTCCTCCCCAAACGGCTCCCTTACTCTCAGCTTCGGAAGGGATTTTATTCCTTTGCTGGAGCGCTTGGGTTTCTTTCATTTTGGAGGTTGCACAGGTTGTTGCGGACTCAGATAGTTCCGATCTAGCTTATGGTGATGAAGTCTCATTAGTAGTTGGATTCCTTTATGGATTTCTATCACAGATCGAGGTTGACCTCGCAGATCTAGGACCTCAGGCAGGTCAACGGAGTCGGAGGCCTCAATGATGGAGCGGGGTGCACCGGCGACGCGGATTCTGGCCTCAACGACGAGCGATCTTTCCTGATTTTTTGCTTTGGTCTTCTAGGTGTTTTGGTAATTTGGTGCTTGAGGCGGTGATGGGGGCTCTTAGATCTACTCAAGGGTTTCAAGGGGCAAAAATGATAGCGGCTTGGCATCGGTTTTTGCGGGAATTTCATTTTTAGGTTTGTGTGATTCTGCCCTTTCTGTTCGCTGTTGATGCTGGTTCTGGTTGGAAGTCTTTGAGTCTTAAGACCCATGGTCCTTTGGTTGCGGTGCTGGTCATGAGCCATTGTGGGTTCTGGTCACTGGATTTTCTGGGAAATTTTAGGCATGGTCTGGTGATGTTGTGCGATTCTGCTGGGGTGATTTCCTGGAGCTGGTTTATGTCTTTTGCATGCTGGGTGTTGCGGCCTGGTCCTGGTTTTAGGTGCTTGTGGTGTGTTGTTAGCTCTGTGGGGGGGGGGGGGGTGCGGAGCATCGAGAGTTGTTGGTTGTTGGTTTATTTGGTGCTTGTTGATTCACTTTGCTGGTGAATGCTGGATGATGGTGCTTCGTATGGTGTATCTCCTAGGTGAGGAGGTGTTGGATGCTGGATCATGTGAGATTGGATATTGGTCGTTGCTTTGTGTGATTGGATGATGGATGCTGCTTTATGGTGAACTGCTGAATGATGGTGATGATGAGGCTTGTGATTTTGAAGCTGGTGGTTATGTGATGTTGGATGCTGGTGGTTCTGTGATGTTGGATGCTTGCGGTTCTGGATGGGAGGTGTTGAAGTTGTGGTTTATGGTTGTGTTGCTGCTGGGTGTGGATTGCTGTTTCAGTTTGGATGCTGGTTGTTGGTTAGATGTGAGCTGCTGGATGCTGGTGGATGCTGGATGATGGTGGTGGCTGCTTTGTTTGCGTGTTTTTCTTTTTCATTCTTGTTTTTTCTTTTTTTGGGTCTTTTGTCTTAGGTCGTTAAGGGTTTTTGGGTGTGGGTTGATTGACCCCTCCCCTCCCTTGTCTGCTCTGTATCTTTTTTCTTTTTAATAAATTTGGGGGGGTCGGGAATAGACCGACCCTCGCATCTTCCTTGCCAAACAAAACTTAACAAACCTGAACAACAACTAATAACCCCTAAGAACCACTAATAAACCCTAATAACCCCCAAAAAACACTATTAAACCCTAAAATCCCTTATAAACACTTATAAATTGTAATAAATTGTAATAAACCCTAAAAAACTCTATTATACCCTAATAAATGCTACAAAAGCCCTAAAACCCCTAATATTCAATAAAAAATACTATTAAACCATAATAAACCATAATAACCCCAAAATAAATCGCTTATAAAAACCTCCAAATAATAGCCTATAAAACCGTAAAACCAACTAATAAACCCTAAAAAACCCTAATAACCCCAAATTAAATCGTAACAAACCCTAACAACCCCAAATAAATCGTAAAAAATCCTAAAAACACTAAATAAATTGTAACAAACTAAAACAAACCATAACAATCCCCTAATAAACCGCAATAAACCCTAACAAATCATAATAAACCCTAATAAATCGTAATAAACTGAAACAAACATTACTAAACCATAATAACTAAATTAAACCCTAATAAACCCTAATAAATCCTAAATAACCCTAAAAAAGGTTGATAAACCCTTGAAAAAAGCTATTGATGCTTACAAAAACCCAATAAAACCCTAATATACAATAAAAACGCTAACAAACTATAACAAATCCTAAAAAACACTAATAAACCCTAAAGAACCCTGATAAACCCTAAAGAACCATATTAAACTCTAAAGAACACTAAAAAACCCAAAAGAACCCAAAAAACGCTAAACCACATTATATAAACCCCAAAAACTACTACAATACCCAAACAAACCCAACAACACACTAAAAACCATATCAACCCCTCTCATGCCCAAAAAAACAAATAAACCCATAAAACCCCCAAAAACCATTAAAAATTCATCAGATACCATAAAAACCCATAAAAACAAGTTAACAACCCATTAAAACCCTAAACAAAACAAAAAACCATAAACAACCATTAAACCCCTAAAAAAGGCTTCAAATAGATACATAAACCCTAAAAACGTTACATAAATGCTTAAAAATGCAACAAAAACCCTAAAAATGAAACATAAACCAAAAAATGGAACATAAACACAAAAAATGCTATATAAACCCTAAAATCACTACATAAACCCTAGAACTATAACATAAACTGTAAAAACACAACATAAACCCTAGATAATGCAACATAAACTTTAAAAATGCTACATAAAACCTTAAAACACTATATAAACCCTAAAAACACTACATGAACCCAAAAAATGTTACATAAACCCTAAAAAATGCAACATAAATGCTACATCATCCCTAAAAAAGCTACATAAACCCAGAAACACAACATAAACCCTAAGAAATGAAACATAAATCATAAACCCGAAACACGCAACATAAACCCTAAAAACGTTACATAAACCCTAAAAATGATACATAAAAGAAAAAACCCCTAACTAAACACTAAAAATGATACATAAACACTAAAAATGCTACATAAACTCTAACAATGCTACACAAACCCAAAAAAATGCTACAAAACCCTAAAGACGCTTCAAAACCCTCAAAAATATTAAACCCTAATATACCATAATATAAAAAATTAAACCCTAATAAACCCCTAATAAACCCCAAAAGAACCACTAAATCCACTAACAATGCTATATAAACCCTAACAATTACTATAAAAAAACCAAAAAATGCATCAAAACCCACAAAATGCAACAAAACCCCAAAAACGCTAAAATAACCCTAATAAAGAATAATAAATCCATACACACCCATAAAACCCAAAAAATGCCTAAAACCCCAAACAACTCAAACAAACCGTAACAAAACCTAAAACCCAAACAAAAACTAACAAAACCTAACAACCACTAATAACCCCTAATAACCATTAATAAACCCTAATAACCCATAGAACCCACTATTAAACCATAAAAACCCTTATAAACACTAATAAATCGTAATAACCTATAATAAACCCTAAAAATATATATTAGACCCTAATAAACACTAGAAAATCCCTAAAACCCCTAATATACAATAAAAACACTATTAAACCATAATAAACCCTAATAATCACTAAAAACCCCAACAAACCCGACTAAACGCTACAAAAACCTCCAAATAATAGCCTAAAAACCGTACAAACTACTAATAAACCCTAAAAAACCCTAATAGACCCAAAATAAATCATAAAAAACCCTGACATCCCCAAATAAATTGTAAAAAATCCTAACTACGGCAAATAAATCATAAAAAACTGAAAAAAAAACCATAACAAACACTTAATAAACCACAATAAACCTTAACAAATCATGATAAACCCTAATAAATCATAATAAACCCAAATACATGTTACTAAACCCTAATAAATAAAATAAACCCTAATAAACCCTAATAAATCCTAAATAACCCTAAAAAAGGTTTGATAAACCCAATAAAAATCTATTATTGGCTAAAAAATTCCAATAAGACCCTAATAGAGAATAAAAAGTGCTAATAAACTGTAACAAATCCTAAAGAACACTAATAAACCCTAAAGAACCATATTAAACATTAAAGAACACTAAAAACCCTAAAGAACCCAAAAAAACTCTAAAACACATTATATAAACCCTAAAAACCGCTACAATACACAAACAAACCCCTAAAACACACTACAAACCCTAACAACCCCAATCAATCCCAAAAAAAAAACAAATAAACCCCTAAAACCCCCCAAAAACCTTTAAAAAGTCATCAGATACCATACAAAACCATAAACACCCGTAAACAACCCTTAAAACCCCTAAAAACACTACAAACCATAAACAACCATTAAAACCCTAAAAAAGGCATCAAATAGACACATAAACCCTAAAAAGGTTACATAAACCCTAAAAAATTTCACAAAAACCCTAAAAACGCAACATAAATAAAAAAACACAACATAAGCCCAAAAAACGCTACCTAAACCCAAAAAGCACTACATAAACCCTAGAACTATAACATAAACCCTAAAAAACACAGCATAAACCCTAAAAACGCAACATAAACCCTAAAAACGCAACATAAACATTAAAAAAAATGATACATAAAACCATAAAACGCAATATATACCCTTTAATCACTCCATGAACCCTAAAAACATTACATAAACCCTATAAAATGCAACATAAATTCCACATCACCCCTAAAAATGCTACATAAACCCTAAAAACGCAACATAAACCCTAAAAAATGTTACATAAAACCAAAACCCAAAACACGCTACATAAACCCTAAAAACGTTACATAAACCCTAAATATGATACATAAAATCTAAAACCGCTAACTAAACCCTAAAAACACTACATAGACACTAAAAATGCTGCATAAACTCTAACAACGCTACACAAACCCTAAAAAATGCTATAAAAACCTTAAACATGCTTTAAAACCGTCAAAAATATTAAACCCTAATATACTATAATATAAAAAATCAAATCCTAATAAATCCCTAAAAACCTCTAATAATCCATAAAAACACCTTATAACCCCTAAAATCTTAAGAAACTCTACTAAACCCTAATAAAACACCAAAAATACCAAATAAACCCTAATAAATGATAATAAAACCTAATAAACACTTAAAAACATTAAGAAAACCTAAACAACCCGAACCAACCCTAATAGACACTAATAAATACTAATAAACACTAATAAACCACAAAAAACCCAAATAAACCATAAATAAATCCAAATAAACCCTACTCAACCCTAACAAACCTTAATGCACCATAATAAGCCCTAATAAAACCCTACAAAACCCCAATAAAGGAAAAAAATGCTAGTATACCCTAAAAAACCCATAGAAACCCTGATATACTCTAATATAACCTAATAAACCCTAAAAATGCTCACAAACAATAAAAAATGATCACAAATAATAAAAACACGCTATATTACCAAAAAAGACCTAGAAACACTAACATAACCTAATAAAGAAAAAATACCAATATACCTTAAAAATCCCTTGAAACCCTAATAAACCATAAAAAACTCTAATATAAAAAAATAACCCTAAAACACTCACAAACAAAAACAATATGTTCACAAACAATAAAAACACGCAATATTATCTAAAAAGACCTAAAAAACACTAATATAACCAAAAAAACAAAAAAAACTAATAAACCCCTAACAAACCCTATTAATCCCTAAAAATCCCTAATAAACCCTAATAAAAATGAATAAACCCTAATAAAACCCTAAAAATACATTCTCAACCCTAATAAATCTAGACACACCATAACAAAACCTAATAAAACCCAAATAAACCCCAATAAACAAAAAAATGGAAACAACCCATTAAAAAGCCCTAGAAACCCTAATAAAGCATAATAAATTCAAATAAAAACTAATCAACCATTAAAAATGCTCACAAACACTAAATACATGCTAATAAAATGTAAAAAGTCATAATAACCCCTAATATGTATTAACAAAAACTAAAAAACACTCATATACCCTATTAAAAACACTATCAAACCCTAGTAACCCTAAAAAACCCTAAAAAACCCTAATAAACTGTACTCAACCCTAATAATTCCTAATTAAACCTTAAAGATTCTGACTCAACCCTAATAAAACCCTAAAAATACCTACTCAACCCTAACAAACCTTAACACACCATAATAAACCATAATAAACCCTACTAAACCCTAAAAAACAAAAATATACCATTAAAAATCCTTAAAACCCCTAATAAATGCTAATAAAACCAAACCAATCTTTAAAGCACTAATAAACCCGAATAAACCCAAATAAACACTAAAAACACTAATATACCCTCTTAAAATTTAATAAACCATAATGAACCATAATAAAACCTAATAAATCCTAAACATACCCAAATATACCACAATATACCTGAATATACCCTAATAAACCCAAATCAATCCTATTAAAACCCAAAAAATACCTAATAAACCCTATTAAACCTTGACACACCATAATAAACCCTAATAAAATCCTAATAACCCCCACTAAACCCTAAAAAATGCTAATATACCATTAAAAACCCTAAAACCCTAAAAACCATAATCAATGTTAATAACACCTAAAAATCCTAAAAAATGATAGTAAACCCTAAAAATACATCTAATAATAGTAGTAGTAATAACGCACGTGCATGTGCCTATGCATGTGCATGGATTAAATAATAAATCATAACGCACATGCATGTGCATATGCATGCACATTTTCATGTGAATGATAATAAATAATAAATTATAAATAATAATGCATGTGAATTACATGTGTATGTGCATGTGCATGCAATTGATAATAAATAATAAATAATAACTTACATCCATGTGCATGTGCATGTGCATGTGCATGGTAATTGTAGAGAGCCGAAGCTTGACGTACATTGGCATTACATTACATTTGCGGAATACTTAGTACATAACAAAAACACACACACAAGGATCGTAATAGTTTAGTGTCTTTGGAAACTCGGAATATAATCTTCTAATCCTGGTGAAAGATCTTCAACATCTCCCATAAAGATCTTCTTTTTTTTATACCTAAACCTTTCTTTATATCCTGGGGAAAAGTAAACATAAAAGGGTGAGCTCAAATGCTCAGTAAGGGTAAACAAAAGAAATATCAATCACATCATATACATAAGCACATAACTTTTGGAAATCTTAACCTGTAAAAGAGATCATAATTTCATAACATGGGATAAATCATGGCAGTGAAATGTAATCACAATAATCATAACTTAAAACATTAAACTTTGTGGCATACACACATAAACATAGAGAATCATTTCTTGTTAGTCAAGACTCATTGCCAAGACTATCTTAGTGGACAAAGTCCCTTTCTGAACCGAGTCACCCTCGTTTCAGTCCTGTTTCACTGAACCGGTATAACCTACCATTCCAGCCATGTCTATCTCATGAGATATAAAATCTTTACCCAATGAATTGGAGGGAGATATAGGTCCCACCCATCTCATAATGATACCATTCTTATGTGTGCCACAAAATCATAAATCATACATCATTGCATAACCCATGTAATAAAAATGGGATTCTTAAACAACATGACATCATAAAACAATTCATAAAAATAATTCCACCACAACATAATCAAATCCATGTAATGATAGGGATAGAATCAGAACCCTATTTTATCTTAGATGGAAAATAATTTTGATAAAACACTTGAACTCCATTCTTGAGGAAAATATCCTTTCTACTTCAAAAACACATTTCCTTTCGTAACATGTCATACAATTTTAAACTAAAAGAAGTTGATTAAAAATAAACTTGAAAACTTGTAAAGGAAACTTCTTGGAAATAATGTTTTAAAAATCCATTCATGCTGTATACATTAAAAAAACATTCTTCATACTTTTGTCAGAAAAGTCAAAAAGTACCTCGTATGAAAAACGACAAAATATTCCTTTAATATCTTTTACTAAAAACTCATCGAAGGGTAAAAATGGATTTAAACAATTGTATGTGGATGGAAATAATATTACATATTGATGAAACATGGATGTGGATGATAAAATACACCCCAGTACATACTTACGAATAAACAATCTCGGATAAAAATGAGATTGTGATATTTCCCTTACCTTAGGTCCGATTTGCTTCGTAAGTGTCCGAACCTCCTGTATAATGATTTAAATAATGTCATTGACTTATTAAAGAATCATATTCATTGTTATGATATCATATATGGTTCACTTATGACTTTATATTACCCGTTCTTTTGTAAATTCCATGTTAAAGAGCGTTTTGGGTAAAATTGTTTCATTTGTCGTCCGTGTTTTGACTTGTAATTATTCATATGATTAATTAGATCATGATTACTTAATTCCAGAATATAAAACATGATTTATATATATATATATTCAGAATATACTTATATATAATAAATCAGTAAATGGAAAGAAATACACCGTTCATGGAGACGGTAGGCCGTACGTACGCATGAACGTTGTTTTCCTTTCCTTATTGTCTTGAATGGAAGTAAGTAGATGAAATATATATATACATATATACATAAATCCAGTAGATTTAACATGTCATATATTTCATTATTATTCA